>CAUOFW020001225.1:0-61177 GCA_963454935.2 Ilex paraguariensis
TTTGTGGTTAGCTGCTCGCGTACTGCTCTGTACTCTCATTGCCCCCTATTGCTTTGAGAGGAACTGAGTTCCTCTTAAAGCAAATCTGTTGGAACATTAAGTCTGCTGGATTTCTGAGCTCTTTTGAGAGGAAAAGAATTAAGATCTGACTTTGGGAGAGTACCATGCTTGTATTTGGTTGAAGAGAGTGTGTTGCTTGTTTGAATAGTTGGGAGCTGACCTCCAAAATTAGGAGTTGAGTTCTACCTAGGCTCACCGAGTACTGTAAATGCTTGAGGCGGATGAGGGGTAACGAGGAAATGTTGAGGCTATTATTTCCTTATGCTAATCCAACCTCACCACACGAAGTCTCTTTCTCTGAGCGCTCCTAGATGCTGGCCTTGTACAAACCTCTACCAAGAAGCCCCTGCTTCCATAGGTCTTGTCTATTATCTTATTTTTGCTAAGTTACATAACTGCTTATGTTCCTCTTTCTCCGTCTTTCCTCCCCCTTGAGGCAACGGGGCCCAGAGCTACCATGCATACCCCTGACTGAGCTCTTAATTCGCCAGAGCTTGAAAACCCTTGGTGCAGATCTCCCAGAACTCCATTAGGGTCAGCAAAACTTATTGACCCNTTAATTCGCCAGAGCTTGAAAACCCTTGGTGCAGATCTCCCAGAACTCCATTAGGGTCAGCAAAACTTATTGACCCCCTGGAAATCTGGTTTCACTCTTGGAAGGTCTCTCCATGTTGCTAGGTGTAAAAACTAAGGTGTGGTTGCTTCTAGTGCATCTGCTAGCTTTGCTGGGGATATGGTCCTAGCAACAGCTTATACTCACGAAGCTTTATTGTGCCTTAGGAATAAAGTTTCCCTTTTAGTCAGCCCAAAGAAATCTGAGAAGTCTCTTTCGGGATGTGATCCAACTGTTTAAATTATTGAACCCCGTTATAATCGAGAAAAGAATCCGACCTCCTGGGCTTATCTAAAGTTGTATCAAGCCTTCCTTGGCTATTTAATGGCTCATGACTGGTAGAATCTGTCAATAACTCCTCCTTTATTATCCATATTTTATTGCCTTCTTTAAACATATCTGTTGCCTTAATTTGGAAACCTAAAGGTACGCTGCCTTTGGGTTTGGTGTGCTTCTTGATTCTTTAATATCTTGACTTCTTGTTATGTGGACATTCATCCCCTTCGAAAGCTTTTCACCTTTGTGATCTTCTACCCCGTCTCCCCTTTCCCTTCCTGCAACTCTAATGGCTGCCCCAATCTCCCCCCTGTTCAGAGAACAGAGCTCCGGCAAAATTGAGTGGGAGTGGAAGATCCATTACTTAATGCCTTCATTATTGTCACCGTCAGACTTAGTCGGGATAAAGAAGAAATTCTTTCTTGACGTGGAACTAGCTTTGTGAGCCCCATTTTCTAACGAGCTCTGTAATTATCTCCCTCGAGGGGAGACTTGCTTTTTTGAGGGGGCTTTGGACATAGGGCTGTGTCTCCCCATTCATCCCGTTGTTGGTTATATCTTGACCTATTGTGGGTTATGCCCTTCTCATCTCTTTCCCAAGGGGTGGGTTATCAGGATCAATTTCTTTCTATTTGGCGCTTGCATGGTGATGGCAAATTCCCCACTGTAGGAGAATTTTTCTACTTTTTCGACATCGAGGAAGATGAGGTCTCGTGCTTTGTCTGTTTTTGGTGGAGGCACTTCAAGCTACGACGTCTAGTGTTTGACCTTCCTTCTCCTCTAGAGGGATGGGTCAATCGCTTCTTTTATGTTACTGGGGATTCTTGGAGGTTCGTAGAGCTGCACTACAGAGAGTGTAGAGTTCCTAGATCCTGGAGGAGCTATTCTTATTCAGGTAAGTATCTCGGCAACCTATATTTGTTCAAGTCTTTTGATGTAGTCTCCTTATCGTAGGATTTAATTTGTTTGGTAGGTCCTCCCGAATTGGATCTGTTAGAGGAGATGCGAATTGATCAGATGATAGAAGTTTAGCCTGTGTGCTATTCTGGGTTGGTGACACCAGATAACTTGTTTCTATTTAGTACTGCAGGTGCCGCTATGGACTTTGTTTCTTACCCAGATTTTGCTGATTCCTGTCCTTCTGAATCTGATGAGGTTGAGGTCGTTGGTACTTCCTTTGGAAAATGTAAAAGTGGCCCTGCCAGTGACTCATCTTCTTCATCTGGATCTTCTCTGGCTACCATACTGTTCTCCTCATCTGGACAGAGACTTGTAAATCTTCTGACGAAAGCCCAAAAGGAAAGGGATGAGCTAAATGAAGAAAATGTCCGCTTGAAAGAGGAAGTTGCCGAGCTCCGGAAACACTTAAAGGGCGAATAAGGACTGAGAATATCTCTTGTAATCTTTTTTTCCCTTTGTATTGCTATTGGATATATGAACCATTATTCTTATTTGATGGTTACTAATTCTTCTATGGACTTTGAACTTATAATCTTGAATCTAGTTGTATGTCTCTATTCACAGGTTTCAGGACCCTTTTGAGTGAGCCGGTAGGGTAAATGGTGAGCTGCATAGTTCTTTTATGAATCGAAGAGTTCATCCTGAGCTATAGAGCTCTTTTTATGAACTGAACTATTCATAGTGAGCTGCAGGGCTCTGTTTATAAACTGAAGAGTTCATCGTGTGCTATAGAGCTCTTTTTATGAACTAAAGAGCTCATTTTCATTTTATGAGCTGAGTGGCCCATTTTTATTTTATGAGCTGGAGAGCTCATCTTTATTTTATGAGCTGGAAGACTCATCTTAATTTTATGAGCTGGAGAGCTCATCTTTATATTATGAGTTGGAGAGCTCATCTTTACTGTATGAGTTGGAGGGCTCATCTTTGCTTTATAAGTTGGAGGGCTCATATTTGTTTTATGAGTTGAAGAACTCATCTTTATTTTATGAGCTGGAAGGCTCATCTTTATTTTATGAGCTAAAGAGCTCATCTTTACTTTATGAGCTGGAAGACTCATCTTTGCTTTATGAGTTGGAGGGCTCATCTTTGTTTTATGAGATGGAGGGCTCATCTTTGAGTTGGAAGCATTTTTTTTGGCAGGCATATACAAGGGAGGGTCAAAAGCTCTCAGTTTAATTGAAAGAATGATTTTATTACAGAAAAAATTACTGAAAAAACCTCTTAAGGTGTTCTGCATTCCAAGAATGAGGTAGGATTTTTCCTTCATCAGTTTGCAGCTCATAGTTCCCAGGCCTGATAACCCTTCATATGATATAAGGATCNAGTTTAATTGAAAGAATGATTTTATTACAGAAAAAATTACTGAAAAAACCTCTTAAGGTGTTCTGCATTCCAAGAATGAGGTAGGATTTTTCCTTCATCAGTTTGCAGCTCATAGTTCCCAGGCCTGATAACCCTTCATATGATATAAGGATCTTCCCAGTTTGGGCCTAGTTTCCCGTGGGAAGGGTCCTTCCTCGCAAGCAGAAGCTTTCTAAGCACTAGATCCCCTACCTTGTAACTTCTGTGCTTTACTTTCTTGTCATAGTATCTGGCTGTTTTTCTCTGATAATGCTTTATGCACTGTAAGGCCTCGTCTCTCTTCTCATCCAATAGATCGAGGTTGAGTAGCAACGCCTCATCATTATGCCTTGCGTTGCTAAACTCAGTTCTAGGGGACGGGAGCTCTATCTCCACGAGAGCCACTGCTTCAGTTTCAAAAGCCAACGCAAACGGAGTTTCCNTTGTCATAGTACCTGGCTGTTTTCCTCTGATAATGCTTTATGCACTGTAAGGCCTCGTCTCTCTTCTCATCCAATAGATCGAGGTTGAGTAGCAACGCCTCATCATTATGCCTTGCGTTGCTAAACTTAGTTCTAGGGGACGGGAGCTCTATCTCCACGAGAGCCACTGCTTCAGTTTCAAAAGCCAACGCAAACGGAGTTTCCGGAGTGGCTGTCTTGGCTGTGGTTCTCTAAGCCCATAACACCTCAGGGAGCTGCTCCGCCCATTTTCCTTTCAGTGCTTCTAGCTTAGTTTTCAGGGCGGTCTTTATTGTTAGAATGGTGACCTTTGTCTGCCTATTGGATTGGGGATGAGCTGGGGCCAAAAACAAATTCTTATCTCCAACTCGGCACAAAACTTCTTGAACTTAGGGTTATCGAACTGCTTTNTCTCTAAGCCCATAACACCTCAGGGAGCTGCTCCGCCCATTTTCCTTTCAGTGCTTCTAGCTTAGTTTTCAGGGCGGTCTTTATTGTTCGAATGGTGACCTTTGTCTACCTATTGGATTGGGGATGAGCTGGGGCCAAAAAAAAATTCTTATCTCCAACTCGGCACAAAACTTCTTGAACTTAGGGTTATCGAACTGCTATTCATTGTCTGAAACAACTACCCTTGGAATCCCAAACCTACATATTATCGACTTCTAGACAAAGTTTTGGACTTTTTGTTCTGTGATTGTTGCCAAAGGCTCTACCTCTACTTATTTGGTGAAGTAGTCCACCCCAATAATGGCGAACTTACATTGTCCAACCCCCGTAGGGAAGAGGCCAAATATATCTAAACCCCACTGTTGAAAAGGCCAGGGACTCACCACCGATGTTAGGATCTTTGGTGGGCAGTGGGAAATGTTGGCGTGTATTTGGAANACTTATTTGGTGAAGTAGTCCACCCCAATAATGGCGAACTTACATTGTCCAACCCCTGTAGGGAAGAGGCCAAATATATCTAAACCCCACTGTTGAAAAGGCCAGGGACTCACCACCGATGTTAGGAGCTTTGGTGGGCAGTGGGAAATGTTGGCGTGTATTTGGAAAGCTTTACATGTTTTGACTAGATCTGCAGTATCTTTGAGCATAATGGGCCAATAGTACCCCTGCCTCAATGCTTTTCCTACGAGGGCCCGAGCTCCAATTTGATTGTCGCAGACTCCTTCATGGACCTCTCTGAGTATGTAATTAGCATCTTCATCTCCCAAACATTTGAGTAGAGGTGTTGAAAATCTTCGTTTGTATAGGTTTTCCTGCAAGATAGAAAATCTGGCTGACCTGACTCTTAGTTTCGCAGCTTCTTTGGGATCTTCCGGCAAAGTCCCAGTTTGAAGATACCCTCTGATGGGGGTCCATCTAGCTTTGTGGTATTTGCACAGGCAGAACTTTTTCATCTTCCATGCATACAAATGGTTTTACTAAATGCTCCACTGGAATTAACCTATCCAAATTCTCCTGCGAAGTTGTTGCCAACCTTGCCAAAGCATCTGCTCTTGAATTTTCAGCTCTAGGAACGTGCTTGAACTTAACTTGCACAAACTTCTTGATCAATTCCTATNCCAGCTTTGTGGTATTTGCACAGGCAGAACTTTTTCATCTTCCATGCATACAAATGGTTTTACTAAATGCTCCACTGGAATTAACCTATCCAAATTCTCCTGCGAAGTTGTTGCCAACCTTGCCAAGGCATCTGCTCTTGAATTTTCAACTCTAGGAACGTGCTTGACCTTAACTTGCACAAACTTCTTGATCAATTCCTATACCTTCCTGAGGTAGAGAATTATTTTCTCACCCTTGGCCTCATATGACTCCTCTATTTGCTTCACGACAAGCTGAGAATTGCTGTTGATTTTCAGCTACTCTGCCTCTATTGAATGAGCAAGGTTAAGCCCAGCAATGACAACTTCATATTCTACCTCGTTGTTTGAAGTCTTAAACCCAAATCTAAAGGCGTATTCCATGTCTATTCCATCTGGAGAGGTCAGGACCAATCCTGTGCCACTTCCTTGGGCATTGGCAGCTCCATCTACTGAAAGTTTCCATACGGGAAGGTCAGGTATTAGCAGTGTGGCTTTCGCGGGTGTTACTGTAGTGAATTTTGCGATAAAATCTGCCAAAATTTGCCCTTTGATTGCAATCCTTGGCTTATACCTAATATCAAATTCGCTGAGCTCTATCGCCCACTTAACTAGCCTTCCTAAAGACTCTGGTTTATACAACACTTGCTTCATTGGCTGATCTGTTGGAACCTCGATAGTATGAGCCTGAAAATATGGTCTAAGTCTCCTAGCCGTAGTCACCAGGGCCAAAACTAGCTTCTCCATCTTCGAATATCTCTCCTTTACCCCCCCTCAGAGCTCTGCTACAATAGTACACTGGTTGCTAAGCTCTGTCTCGCTCCCTAACTAGTGTTGTGCTGGTTGAAAACTCCAAGATAGCTAAATAAAGAGTAAGCACTTCCCCTTCTAAGGGGCTTATCAGGACAGGGGGAGAGTTTAGGTACTCCTTCAGTGCTTTGAACGCTTCCTCACACCGGGTATCCCACTGAAAAGCCTTCTTCAACACCTGAAAGAAAGATTGGCACTTGTCACTTGATTTGGATACAAAACGACTCAAGGTGGCTATCCTTCCTGTCAGGCATTGGATCTCCCTAATGTTGGACGGTGGTCGCATATCCAGAACTGCCTTAACCTTTTCTGGGTTAGCCTCGATTCCTCTGCTGTTGACTATGAATCCCAGAAACTTCCCTACTGATACTCCAAAGGCGCACTTTGTAGGGTTGAGTCTCATCTTGTACTCCTTGAAGATTTGGAATGATTCTGCTAGGTGCTCGATGTGCAGCTCTGCCTTTAATGATTTTACCAACATGTCGTCGATATAGACCTTCATGGATGTCCCAATTTGCTTCTGGAACATTCTATTCACTAGGTACTGATAGATGGCTCCAACATTCTTCAATCCAAAAGGCATGACCTAATAGCAGTAAGTTCCCTGTTCAGTCACAAATGAAGTCTTCTCCTGGTTTGCTGGGTCCATCCTGATCTGATTATAACCTGAGAAAGTATCCATGAAGCTAANTGATTAGAGACACCCGCAAGTTTGTCATGAGATGTGACAAGTGCCAACACTTCGTGACTGTGCCTAGACAACCACCCAAAGAGCTCACCACCATTCAAAGCCCATGACCCTTCTCTATGTAGGGGATCGACATCCTAGGTCCCCTCCCTATGAGTTGGGGCTAGTGTAAGTTCATAGTGATAGTCATTTACTACTTTACTATGTGGGCATAAGCCGAAGCCTTAGCTAAGATAACAGACCAGAAGATAAAAGACTTCATATGGAAGAATCAAGTATGCTACTTTGGAATACCTCATGCCATTATAAATGACAACGCCAAGCAGTTTGACAACAAACTACTTAATAGCTTATGTGCTAACCTACAGATGAATAGTTTGGTTTGCCACAATGGCCCTTACGACCAACAGGTCATCATAGGGATACTGACAGCCTTCCAAGTCTGAATCCGAGAAAGTGATGGTTGTGCTCAGCCGAGGTATTTTGGACATAATGTGTACTACCAGCACTTCGTCAGCTCTGATCCTGCGCAGGGGTGCTTTCCTAGCTGCACTGGATTCTCAACTGCCAGCAAATCCTCCAGATATCACTNGCCCTTACGACCAACAGGTCATCATGGGGATACTGACAGCCTTCCAAGTCTGAATTCGAGAAAGTGATGGATGTGCTCAGCCGAGGTATTTTGGACACGGTGTGTACTTCCAGCGCTTCGCCAGCTCTGATCCTGCGCAGGTGTGCTTTCCTAGCTGCACTGGATTCTCCACCGCCAGTAAATCCTACAGATATCACTCTGATCTATCCTAAGGNTGCTTTCCTAGCTGCACTGGATTCTCCACCGCCAGTAAATCCTACAGATATCACTCTGATCTCCCCTAAAGNTTCGCCAGCTCTGATCCTGCGCAGGTGTGCTTTCCTAGCTGCACTGGATTCTCCACCGCCAGTAAATCCTACAGATATCACTCTGATCTATCCTAAGGGTTGCTGGTGCTGTGCAAGGGCTTGTTGCTAGGGTGCCGGTGGTGGTGGAGCCTTGTGCAAGGGCTAATGACAAATCGTCGTAACTGTCCCCTTTGGATCAAGAACTCGATCTCCTTCTTTAGGTGAATGCAATCGTCGGTATGATGGCCATGATCCCTATGATACTCGCAATATTTCACAGGGTCTCTTTTAGATGGATCTGTCTTCATTCGTGGAGGCCACCTTAAGAATTTCTCGTTCTACACCTCGTATAGGATTTGGGACACTGTCGCAGTGAGAGAGGTATATTGCTGAGGTGCATACCTCGGCTANATGATACTCACAATATTTTGTAGGGTCTCTTTTAGACAGATCTATTTTCATTCGTAGAGGCCACCTTAGGAATTTCTCGTTCTGCACCCCGTATAGGATCTGGGACACTATCGCAGTGAGAGGGGTATATTGCTAANGTAGAGGCCACCTTAGGAATTTCTCGTTCTGCACCCCGTATAGGATCTGGGACACTATCGCAGTGAGAGGGGTATATTGCTAAGGTGCATACCTCGGCTGTAGTTCAGGCTGCGGGGGGCCTAAGCGGTCCCTAATGTTCCCCCTTCTTTTTGGGGATCGCTCTTTGTCTCTTCTAGGAGATCTATCTCTCTTTGGAGATCTGTTTCTTTCCCTCTCTCTCCTAGGACTTCGGTTCCTCTTTTTCTCTTCCTTTCCCTTGTCTCTATGTGCGGAAGAGCTTCTTCACCGTTTATGTATTTCTCCACTTTGGAAAGCACCTCGGCCATGCTTGCTTGGGGATTTTTTGATATGGAGAACATCAAATATTTAAACTACACCCCTAGACCAGCTATGAAGGCAGTGATGGCGAACTTTTCGTCTGGGACATCTACCTTTAACGACTCCGAATTAAATCTTTGAACATATGATTTTGAGGTTTTCTTGTGGTCCCTATTTCATATTCAAAAGGTGATAGCTCGACTTTCTATTGGTTTGAGCCCCTATAAAGTGGTATACGAAGGAAATGGAAAGCTCTTTGAAGGAAGAGATTGAGGCCGGGGGGAGCCTATTAAACCACGTCAAGGCTGAACCCTTCAAAGTGATGGCAAAGGCTCGACAGCGTACGGGGTCCTGATACCCGTGCAATTCCATCTGGTTCTTATAAGTATTGAGNTAAACCACGCCAAGGCTGAACCCTTCAAAGTGATGGCAAAGGCTCGACAGCGTACGGGGTCCTGATACCCGTGCAATTCCATCTGGTTCTTATAAGTATTGAGGTGGTTCATGGGGTCCCTGGTTCCATCAAAAAACTCTATCTGTGGCATCCTGAACTTTGGTGGGAGGGAAAAATGCAACACCCCAAGTGTGAATGGAGATTCAGTCTGCTGCACCAAGGCGTCCATTGTAACTGGAGCGTTACTTCTGACCGCTTCCTTCATGTGGTTGAGCTCCTATTGGATGCCCTTGAAGCGTTGCTCCCAATATTGCTCACNTGATCTTTCAGTGACTGATGGTGTCAACACGAAACATGAGCAGAAGTCAAACAAACTCATCTTAGATGCAAGACCAACAGGGAGCCACCAATGGCAGACAACCCGAGAACGTCCCAGAAACTGATCCTCCCATGGGGAATCCCCCCACAAATAACAANTAAGGGAAGACATCATTCTTTTCACCTTCATGGTTTTGACTTTGTACTTCCTCATTGTGGCCGTTCCTAGGGGGTAGTTGGGGAACCTGCCCCAAGGTCTGGCTGTTCTCCCCTCCTTCGTTGTCTTCTCTGAGTGGATCAAGGTGTTGTTGATCCTTGTAGTGAGGACTGTTCTAACCTTCTTAGGCCGGACATGCCTCTTGTGGGCGCNAGAACAGTCCCCACTACAGGGATCAACAACACCTTGATCCACTCAGAGAAGACAACAAAGAGGGGGAGAACAGCCAAACCTTGGGGCAAGTTCCCCAACTACCCCCTAGGAACAGCCACAATGAGGAAGTACAAAGTTAGAACCATGAAGGTGAAAAAAATGATGTCTTCCNGAGCTCCTCGTTTTGCTTTATCAAGCGCTGATTGACGAGGCGAAGAGCCTCCATCTCGTTATTTGTGGGGGGATTCCCCATAGGAAGATTAGTCTCTAGGACATTCTCGGGCTGTCTGCCATTGGTGGCTCCCTGTTGGTCCTACATTCGAGATGGGTTTGTTTAGCTTTTGCTCATGTTTCGTGTTGACACCATCAGTCACTGAAAGATCAGCTTATTTGTAACAAGAACTGTTGTTCCCACAGACGGCGCCAAACTGATGGTGCCAAACTGATGTGAGTGAATAGAGTGCGTGGGACCAATGGTGAAGTTAGGCTGACAACTTCGTAATGGCAGTGATGAAGTGTTTCTTATGGGATAGGGGAATTTGCATAATTGGAATATAGTGGTTCACTGGCTCTAGAGCACGGCTAATCCACTCTCAAATGGAGGCTCTTGCTCCTTTTCTTCTCTATTGATTATTTGAATGTAATACAAGACAATGCACAATCCAATTAGGGTTCTTCTTTTTTCCTCTCTCCCTCGATGAGGCGTTACATAGTATTTATAAGGCTGACCCCTATTCCGTGGGATTTCAGCCGAGATCTTTGCCCATTATTCATGGGATCCTCCTTGATTTTAGGAGAGGATCTTGGTTGGTTGAGAGTTTCATGCATGGGGCCCAATTTCCACAGTCATCCAGCTATTTCCTGGTCGGTTCAACTACGATCTCCCCAAAGGGAGCTCCACCCCTGGTTCTCTGAGTTCCTCGTGTTTTTCCTGACCTCCTGACCTGACCTCACAGCTAGGGCTTATTTGAGGTATCATCAAAATCTAATATTGTGTTCAGCAAGACATCTACTAAGAGTATGTTTATTAACTTAAATTCAGCTCTTAAAATGAATGTATTCAACACTTATTAATTAAGTCTGTTTAATTAAAATTAAGTTATGATCATATGTTAAGTACTCCTTAAAAATAGACTAAAATATTAAATCGGAGATCCCTTATTTAATTCTGAAACCTAAAAGTGCTCAAAAATATCATCTTTTATAATTCCTTAATATCTATAATTTTACCCTGAAATGTTTCATAATCCTATTAATACTCTAAAGTTCTATTTTCTCCAAAACTCTTAATCTCCTTAGTCTCCACCGTTGTCAAAGAGGTCAAACAGGTATGTTCTCTTCTCCTTTCTTCCTTTTATCTTCTCTTGTTCATGCTTAGGGTGTGCAACTACTCGAAAATTCAACATCATCTTTGACTCTGAACCGACTCTGCCTCTATCGGAGTAAAATGAAAAGCTCCGATCAGAGTTGGAGTCTAAACTGTGTTCCGAAAAAACTCCGACTCCGACTCTAACTTTTATTAAATAATAATTTTACATAAATTATTTAATATATTCATATAAATAGACCAGATCTTAGTTGAAGAACATACTAGATCTCTCTCTCCACATCAACGATGAGATCTCAGCGAACCAATATAGTGGATCTCAAACTAAATTTTAATTTTTTGTCCCTTGGTTATTTTCTCTTCTGCCATTTCTCATTGGTAAGTCATCAATTAAAGCTTCAATAATGGCGAATCTTCAAAGTTTGTGTTGTTTGCATTTTTTTTGATATTTTTTGATTTTAATTTGTTGAGTATTTGTCTTCCTTACTGCCTTTAATTTGTTTAGTATTTTTGTTCCTTTATTCATCAATTATTTCTTCCAATTTTGAAATTCTAATTTGCCTTGGCTCCGCCTTCGAAAAGGCGGAATCAAAGTTGGAATTATAGTAGTTGGAGTCGGAGTCAAACTGCAAAATACATTCCAACTGAAGTCAGAGTTGGAGCCGGAGTCAGAGTTCGGATGACTGCTTTCCAACTCCATTGGAGTCGGAACCCAAGCCTACTCACACACACAGAGCACATGCAAACACACACAAAATCACATGCACACACAAACACAATCACATGGAAACACACTCCCATACATTGATTTTCCAGTAGATGCACACAATCACACATGCACCCACATAAATTGCACACATACAATCATACATATTTACACACATATATTTGTTCAATTCATTGTTATTATATTATTAATTTGTTCACTTTTTTAATATTTTTTATTGTTCGATTATTCTATTATTAAATTTTTTATTATTATGTTCTTACTTTGTTTTTGGTTAACAATTTATTTGCTTAATTTTTTTGGATAAGATTTGTTCAATTATTTTATGCATGTTTGTTGAAATTTCTATTGTTTAATTCATTTCTAGTTCAATTCTTTCTTTATATTGGACTAATTATTTATTTATTTATCTAATTTACTTTTTGTTGAGAGTATCAATGGGATGCTACTTTAGAAGGTTAATTTCCTTGTGTTCTTCAACACTTTTAATCTTCAATTTCTTTGTATTATATTAATTATTCTGGTGGGTAATGATAATAATTTGACTATGTTAAATAATACCATATATATCTAACCTTGTGTAATTCTATTTATGGCTTCCAGTCATGGTGCTAGAGCAAATTGGAAGGATCCAAAATTGCTTAAATTTTTCATAAATTTGTGTGTTCAAGAATCATCTGATAAAGGAAGAAATGGAGACAGCCTAAAAAAAGAAACTTGGTATTGTATGAGGGTAGCTTTAAAGAAGCAGAAAAATGTTGACTTTTCCTAGAAGCAATTGAAGAATCAGTACGAATATTTAAGAACCAAATATGGAATATAGTCAAAAATAATATCAAAAATTGGGAATGGTTATAATCCATAAACAAATATTGTAAATTGGATTTCAGTAGAATGAGAGGAGTAAATAAAGTATTACTTTATTCAGTAATAATTATTGTCATCTATATTACTAATAAAAGTACTTTAACATGAAAAAATTTTGATTCACTATTTTACCCTTGTAACAAATTTGAAAGACCATTTTATCCTTTCATAATTAAATATTTAAATTACTATCATATCTTTACATATTTAAATCTCTAAATTACCTCTAACATCTCTTTTAGTCATCTATTCTCTATGTATAAATATCAATTTCTATAAAAAAAAATTAATTGACTATATTACCCTCATTTCATATGCAAAGATAATGGCATATCCAACCCGTACCTTTTTTTGTACCCAAATTTAAATTTGGATAAAAATAATTTAAAATACATCTCCAATGCTAGACTTATACTCATACCAAATGAAGGGAAACCATTTTTTAAACCCAAATCAAGGAAAACCTTTTTTTAAACTCAAATATTTAATGGTGAGATTTTATCATCCTTTAAAAATTCAATGGTCATATTTTACCCTCTTTTAAATTTGAGTTTGTCTTCATTTAAATTTGAATTTCTTTTTCTTTAATTTGAGTTTCTCTATTAGAGAGTTCTATACAAAATCAAACTTTGTACCCTTTTTTTTACTCAATTTTAAGTAAGAGTTTGAATTTCCATTAGAGATGGTCTAACATTGTGCTCCCCCTTCCTCCAACACAAACACACACACACACACACAAATATATATATATATATTATACTATACTTTCACCAAAAAATTTGACCCTTTCATTTTTAGGACAAAAGAATTATATATATAATTTTTTTAAATCAATTTATGGTACATTAGTATAATTCTTTAGTTATAGTAACTTTTTCAAGTTTTATTAATATTTTGTTTGAAAATAGATTTTAATATATTTTTAATATACTTCATAATATATATTATAAAGTAGTATATTAAATTTTATTCAAATATACCTGACTAATTCCTAATAATATGATTAGTATATGGACAATTATTTTTATTTTATTCAAATTTTTATTTTTCAAATATCACTAAAAATCACTCTCAATTACAAATTTCTAAAAAAATATAACTCTTAACTATTTTTTAATTTTTTTTTCTTATAATTAGAACAACAAATCTTGAGAATATACAAAGTTTTCATAATTATATAATAAAGTATAAGTGATGAAAAAATAAGTTTGATAAATTTAAGATAGTATTTAATTAAGGTATACATATATGTTTTTGTGTATGAAAACTATTCACGTGTAATGCACGTGATACATTGCTAGTAGAACTAAAAGACAACTAATTCATATGAGTTTATTTAAATTGTTATGTCACATGCTAATCCAGATGCAAAGCAAATTCGCTATAACGAAATTCAGTATGAAAATGAGTTCAAAGTCTTATTTGATGATTTTAGAGCAACTAAAAAAATTTCATGGGTTTATCGTAGGAAGGGTTGCCCACTGATGTGGTCGGTCCTTAGTTACAAATACCGATTAATCTTGACATTGAATCTACTGAGGCACCATCTTCACCAAAAGATATGACAAAACGAGACAATAAGTGTCAAAAGAAAAGAAAATATGGTGACCTTGATGAACAACTAATTAAAGCTCTTAAGACATTACAAAATGCTGACGGGCCAAGTATGGAAGAATGCAATCGTATTTTCAATGAGATGCAACTTTTTGAAATGAGTAACTCATTATATTCTATTGCGTGTAGTATTTCTTATAAGAGTGAAACACACAAAGATCAGTGGTTGGTATTACTTGAAAAACCAAAAATAGTTAAAAAGACATGGATAGAATTGAATGGCAAGAAACCAGGGTTGTTTTGAATTTTAGAAATTACAAGAAGTTAGAAGTATCTTTTTTGTATTTATAGGAAGAAGTTAGTAGTATTTTCAATATGAAAGATTGTTTAATTTAATTTTTTTATAACATTTTGTTAAATCGTCATCTTCTCTTCTATGATACATAATGACTATCTTCAAGCCACCATCTATTTTGAAAGTGACCACACAAACTTATAATAAAAGGTTATTTTTTCATCCTTAATATCTTTTGACAATCTCTTGGATTTCCATCAAGTATTTCTTTTAAATATCCAGACCCACAAAGCAAACCATTAGTGTCTGGCCTCCACCCAACATGTTTTTTTCTCAATATTTTGAATATCAAATAAGTAACAACAACCTTCAATGCACACTTTTGCTTTTTAGACAACATGCTGTTAGGAAATATTAATAAAATTCAATTAGTCTAACATAAAGCAATTTATCTATGTACGTCAGCTTCCAAAATAATAAATTATAAAACAATTATTAAAAGGATGTTGACTATATCAAATAGATAGTTACACTCAGTTCTGCAAATTACTAAGAACAAAGAAACTACAACTTTTAAGTTTCACAAATATGACTAGAAAAAATATTTTTAAGTTTCACAACTTTTAAGTTTTTCTTGTGTATGTCATACCTACACATACACAACAGATTCAAGAACAAACCCGTCCATACTCATCAGCAGGGGTGGAGCTACACATATTGTTGTTTTTTGCCCCCACTCAATTTTCTTTTGCAAACACACATCCAAAGTAATCATTGGTTGTTTACCAATTTTGTCTCATACACAAACCAACTTCTGATTCCCATTCGTTTCTGTAGAAAATATGTTCGATAGTATTTGCTTTTGTTTCCCACATTTGGAATTAGGGTGATTTTGAGCATTTCTCATAAAACAAATTTTCTTTGTTGCCAAAGAATTCATATCTACCAAAAAAAGTGTAATACTAAGAACTGCAATTAGTTTCTAGCTAATTGGCCACAACCAAGTTTGCTTATAACTTTCAGAGGGAGTGACAATATTATTTTAACTCCATGACATACGGAACATATTGATTTGTATTTTCCATTTTAATTGCAGTCTAATCCAGTCCAGACCAAAAAAAAAATCCAGTCCAGACACTACTTGAATGGTTCACACAAAGTCACAGACAAAACCTTAGGAAAATAAATCACCAAGAAATATAATCATTTGTCATAATATCATAAAATAATCAACATTCATTAAAGAGTTAAAACTAACTATGGACTTAATGTAGATTCGGGATTTTGCTACAACTTAATGTAGACTCTTGATTCCTACAATTAAAGGCCTATTTTTTTCAAACTAATCAATAATGAAAAGTGTTAGATTCAAAATAAGTTCACTATATATTCTTAGCAAAGAAATAAGGTTTTAGATGAAAAAATGATAATCCAAGCTAAAGGCATATAATCAAGTACAATGTTAAGTGATATTACTAATAATTTCGAAGTTAATCTCGGTAATAGCAAGAAGGGCTCAAGCAGATTGAAAGGAGCCCAAAAGCATTCAATCTCCTACAACAAATCTTAAAACCCTCATGCAAATCACCAGCCCAACATCTCTCAACCCCACAACAATCCAAAAACTAGCTAAGCCTTGAAACCAATAAACTGAAAGCAGGCTCACTGCTCTCGATTATGTCTGCAAAGGAAACTGCCACCTTCGACATACTTTTTCTTTCGTTTTTTGCTCTAACCTTCAACATACTCACCGTTACTACAAATGTCCAATTGTATGTGCTACGACAACCTAACAAACCAAACTCCTACGATCAATAGAAAGGGGGAAAAAACTCAGTAACACACTTAACCCAAATTATAATCTCAAAAAAATAAGGATAAGGCAATCCCAGATAATAAAAATGCTAAAAATATCCAAACCCAAATCCAGTATAACCTAATCTTCCATAGAGAAAAGAATTTTTCAGGACTCACCACAAGAAATTGGTCTTTTAGCCGCAAAAATTATTGCGGCTAGATTTATAAAAATTGTTACTTTATATTTTAGTGACAACTTTTTTATTGCCACTAGGCCGCGGCTATATGTCCGTGGCTAAATCATTTAGCTACAACATTTAATTTGTTGCCACTAAAAATAATTTTTTTAGCCGCACCATGAAAAATGTCGCTAAATATGAAACAGTTAACCGCAATAATTATTGTAGCAAGTTATCGTAATTTTGTCACTAAATGTACCTTGTCACCACTAAAAGTTCGATTAAAACTTGACTTTTAGTGGCAACAATTAATCGCGGCTAAAAATATATGTTTTACCTACAACTAAAATCACCACTAAAATTAGAACATGCTTTTAGTGACAACTTATTGTCGCGGTTAATACATTGAAATTAACAGAAAAATGGTCTGTCCATATTTGAAAGAATTTATTGTTGAATATTTCTCAATTTCACATGTTATAATTTAATGAATATATATATATATATATATATATATATATATATATATATATATACCTAATGAGAAAACAAACAACATAATAAACACTTACTTTCAAAGATATAATTTTCAAATCAAATCACGCAAAAATAATATTCTGGTATTAATATCATTAAATTATACATGTACAACGCATCATCATCAAAAAATATCAATGAACAAAAAAGGTTATGATCACAATTTCAAATTGTCATTGCAACTACACAATAATACCCACTCAAAAGAAAGTAATTACATACCATTGTCAGCTGGGACTCGGAAGAAGCGCAATCTCAATTTCTTGGAGTGTTCTTCCTTTCGTTTCCACCACATTCTGCTTTACGAAACCACAACAATCAAGCAAAAGGTGGCACAGAATGTGTACAGAACTTGATGCCCAAGTTGCTCCAGCAGACGAATAAATAGAAAAGCTACAAAGAAGTTTATAACCTGTTGATGACAGCAATGTTTACCAGTGCAGCATCTCAAAAGTTTGAGGAAGAAATCAGAGGCAGAAAGAACAATAGAATACCAATATACTAACAATTATGCCTTGAATGGGTTGTGGATATTCATACTACAGGTTCTGCTTTTAGGAGGTCAACATCCATATTATTTCTTCAAAATATCCACATCCCATTGAATAAACTGTGGTCAAGTTGGACCACCAAGTTGAACTTACTTTCTTGTTTCTTTTGTTTTCAGTTGAACTTATAAGATGTAAAAGGAAGAAACTTCTATTCTCACTGTGAAGGATATTGCCTTACTAATTCTCATAATATCCTTCCCTTATTCCTCTGGTTTTTTTTTCCTAATGGTTTGGTAGAACATAATTCCACTGTGAAGGATATTTGTATTTCTTGTGATCGCAACACCATGAACATGCATCAAATCAGCCTATTATCATTCATGTACAAAATGGACATGGTGTCTGATGATATCTCAAATAAGCCCTAGTTGTGAGCTTGGGTCAGGAGGTCAGGTCAAGAGATCAGGAAAGACATGAGGAGCTTAGAGAACCAGGGGTGGAGCTCCCCTTGGGGAGATCATAGCTGAACTAACCAGGAAACAACTGGATGACTGCGGAAATTGGGCCTCATGCATGAAACTCTCAACCAACTAAGATTCTCTCCTAAAATCAAGGAAAATCCCATGAATAATGGACAAAGATCTCGACTGAAATTTCACAGAATAGGAGGCAACCTTATAAATACTATGTAACGCCTCCATAGAAGGAGAGGATGAAAACAAAAACCATAATTTCGAGATATACCGAATTATAATACATTTGAGTATGGAATAGAGGAAAGGGAGCAAGAGTCTTCATTGAAGAATGGACTAGCCGAGCTTCTGAGCCGATGAACCACTATATTTTCACTACGTACACCCCTTTAATCCCCTCAGTATTTCACTGCAACATCACACACGAGCCTTGTAGCTCTGATCCACGCTCATCACACGTCACATTCGCCTTCTTCTCATCCACGTTGATTTACACCATCAGTTTGGCGCCGTCTGTGAAAACGACTATTCCTGTTACAAATAAGTTGATCTTTCAGTGATTGATGGTGTCAACACGAAACATGAGCAGAAGTCAAACAAACCCATCTTAGATGCAAGACCAACAGGGAGCCACCAATGGCAGACAACCCGAGAACGTCCTAGAAACTGATCCTCCCATGGGGAATCCCCCCACAAATAACGAGATGGAGGCCCTTCGCCTCGTCAATCAGCGCTTGATAAAGCAAAATGAGGAGCTCTTGAAGCTCTTACAATGCCCACAAGAGGCACGTCCGGCCCAAGAAGGTCAGAACAGTCCCCACTACAGGGATCAACAACACCTTGATCAACTTAGAGAAGACAACAAAGAGGGGGAGAACAGCCAGACCTTGGGGCAAGTTCCCCAACTACCCCCTAGGAATAGCCACAATGAGGAAGTACAAAGTCAGAACCATGAAGGTGAAAAAAATGATGTCNCCCCTAGGAACGATCACAATGAAGAAGTACAAAGTCAAAACCTTGAAGGTGAAAAGAATGATTTCTTCCCTTATCAGCAGGTGAAAAGGGAGCAATATTGGGAGCAGTGCTTCAAGGGCATCCAGTAGGAGCTCAGCCACATGAAGGAAGCAGTCAGGAATAAAGCTCTAGTTACAATGGACGCCTTGGTGCAGCAGACTGAATCTCCATTCACTCTTAGGGTGTTGCATTTTCCCCTCCCACCAAAGTTTAGGATGCCTCAGATAGAGTCCTTTGATGGAACCAGGGACCCCATGGACCACCTCAGTGCNAGATAGATTCCTTTGATGGAACCAGGGCCCCTATGGACCACCTCAATACTTATAAGATAAGAACCAGATGGAATTACACGGGTATCAGGACCCCGTACGCTGTCAAGCCTTTGCCATCATTNGCCTTTGCCATCACTTTGAAGGGTTCAGCCTTGGCGTGGTTTAACAGGCTCCCCCTAGCCTCAATCTCTTCCTTCAAAGAGCCATTTCCTTCATATCCTACTTCATAGGGGCTCGAACCTATAGAAAACNGAATTACACGGGTATCAAGATCCCATACGCTGTCGAGCCTTTGCCATCACTTTGAAGGGTTCAGCCTTGGCGTGGTTTAACAGGCTCCCCCCAGCCTCAATCTCTTCCTTCAAAGAGCCATTTCCTTCATATCCTACTTCATAGGGGCTCGAACCTATAGAAAACCGAGCTATCAACTTTTGTATGTGAAACAAGGACCACAAGAAAACCTCAGGTCGTATGTCCAAAGATTTAATTCAGAATCGTTAAAGGTGGATGTCCCAAACGAAAAGTTCGCCATCACTGCGTTCATAGCTAGTCTAGGGGTGCAGTCTAAAGATTTGATGTTCTCCATATCAAAAAAATCCCCAAGTAAGCATGGCTGAGGTGCTTGCCAAAGCGGAGAAATACATAAATGGTGAAGAAGATCTCCNGTTCGTATCCCACTTCAAGCCGAGCTATCACCTTTTGAATGCAAAACAGGGACTACAAGAAAAACTCAATTCATATATCCAAAGGTTTAATTCGGAGTCGTTAAAGGTGGATGTCCCAGACGAAAAGTTTGTCATCACTGCCTTCATAGCTAGTCTAGGGTTGCAGTCTAAAGATTTGATGTTCTCCATATCAAAAAATCCCCATGCAAGCATGGCCAAGGTGTTCGNAAATGGTGAAGAAGATCTCCTTTCTAAGGTAGGGAGCTCTTCCGCATATAGAGACAAGGGAAAGGAAGAGAAAGAGAGGAACCAAAGTCCCAAGAGATAGAGGGAAAGAAACAGATCTCCAAAGAGAGATAGATCTCCCAGAAGAGACAAAGAGCGATCCCCAAAAAGAAGGGGGAATGTGAGGGACCGCTTAGGCCCCCTATAGCCTGAACTACAGCCGAGGTATGCACCTCAGCAATATACCCCTCTCATTGCAACAGTATCCTAGATCCTATACGAGGTGCAGAACGAGAAATTCCTAAGGTGACNTCTCCCAAAAGAGACAAAGAGCGATCCCCAAAAAGAAGGGGGAATGTTAGGGACCGCTTAGGCCCCCTACAGCCTGAACTACAGCCGAGGTATGCACCTCAGCAATATACCCCTCTCATTGCGACAATATCCTAGATCCTATACGAGGTGCAGAACGAGAAATTCCTAAGGTGACCTCCACAAATGAAAGCAGATTCGTCTAAAAGAGACCCTACAAAATATTACAAGTATCATATGGATCATGGCCATCATACCGACGATTGCATCTAGCTAAAGAATGAGATCGATTTCTTGATCCAGAGGGGACAGTTACGATGATTTGTCACCCATGACAACCAGGACAGGGCTCCGCTACCTCTGAAACCCCCATCAATAAGCCCCTGCGNATCATGGCCATCATACCGACGATTGCATCTAGCTAAAGAATGAGATCGATTTCTTGATCCAGAGGGGACAGTTACGACGATTTGTCACCCATGACAACCAGGACAGGGCTCCGCTACCTCTGAAACCCCCATCAATAAGCCCCTGTGTAGCACCAACAACCCTTAGGGGAGATCAAAGTGATATCTGGAGGATTTGTTGGCGGTGGAGAATCCAGTGCAGCCAAGAAAGCACACCTGCGCAGAGTCAGAGGTGGAGAAGCGCTGGAAGTACACACCGTATCCAAAATATCTCGGCTGAGCACAACCATCACTTTCTCCGATTTAGACTTGGAAGGCTGTCAGTATCCTCGTAAGAGTCACTCTGGAAAACCAAACTGTTCATCGAGTTCTAATTGACAATGGGAGCTCGATCGACATCATTTTTGCCTCTGCCTTTGACAAAATGGGCATAGGAAAGGAGAAGCTTGAGCCAGTGAATGCTCACTTGAAGGGGTTCTCAGGGAAGGGTGCTACCCTTGGGATCCATCCAACTCGTGCTCACTATGGGGGACCCTCCTTGTCAAGCCACTACCATTGTGAAATTCCTGATAGTTGAAGCCCCTTCTACATACAATATACTACTTGGGAGACCATCCCTCAACGCAATGAAGGCTATCCCCTCAGTATATCACCTGGTCATAAAATTTTCTACAAAAAATGGAGTTGGAATGGTCCAAGGAGACCAGCGAATAGCCAAGGAGTGCTACATGGCCTCAGTGAAGTAGAAAGAGGTTGAAACTATTCAGCTAGATGAGCTTGACATGAGGGACGAGCTGGAGACCAAGCCCATACCGTCAGAAGAGCTAGAGCTAGTCCAGCTCGATTAGGAGCCTGAACATATTGTTTACGTAGGATCTAAGTTGAGCAAAGAAATGAAAGGCCTACTCACCTAGTTCCTGAGGAAGAACATGGGGGTGTTCGCTTGGAAGCAAGAGGACATGGAAGGCATTGACCCTCAATCATCACACACAAGCTAAATGTGAATCCCATTTACAAACTTGTTAAACAAAAGCGGAGAATTTTTGCTCTGGAATGCCAGAAGGCAATTAACAAGGAGGTCAGTAAACTCATCCACGCCAAAGCCATCAGAGAGGTGGACTACCCTACCTAGTTGTCGAATGTGGTGTTGGTCAAGAAGACCAATGGGAAATGACGGCTCTGCATTGATTTCACTAATCTCAATCAAGCAAGCCCCAAGGACAGCTTTTCCTTACCTCGAATCGACTTGATCGTGGATGTAACTGTTGGGCATGAGCTCCTCAGTTTCATGGATGCTTTCTCAAATTATAATCAGATCAGGATGGACCCGGTGGACCAGGAGCAGACTTCATTTGTGACTGAACAGGGAATTTACTACTACCAGGTCATGCCTTTTGGATTGAAGAATGTTGGAGCCACCTATCAACGCCTAGTGAATAGAATGTTCTAGAAGCAAATCGAGACATCCATGGAAGTCTATATCGACGACATGTTGGTAAAATCACTGAAGACAGAGCTACACATCGAGCACCTAGCAAAATCGTTCCAAATCTTCAAGAAGGACAAGATGAGACTCAACCCTGCAAACTGCACCTTTGGAGTATCAACAGGGAAGTTTCTAGGATTTATAGTCAACAACAGAGGAATCGAGGCTAACCCATAAAAGATTAAGGCAGTACTGGATATGCGACCACTGTCCAACATCAGGGAGATCAAACGCCTGACAGGAAGGATAGCCGCCTTAAGTCGTTTTGTATCCAAAGCAAGTGACAAGTGCCAACCTTTCTTTCAAGTGTTGAAGAAGGCTTTTAAGTGAGATACCCGGTGTGAGGAAGCGTTCAAAGCACGGAAGAAGTACCTAAGCTCTCCTCCTGTCCTGGTAAGCCCCTTAGAAGGGGAAGTGCTTACTCGTTATTTAGTTATCTCGGATTTCTCAACCAGCGGAGCACTAGTTAGGGAGCGAGACAGAGCTTAGCAACCAATATACTACTGTAGTAGAACTCTGAGGGGGGTAGAGGAGAGATATCCAAAGATGGAGAAGCTAGTTTTGGCCCTAGTGACTATGGCTAGGAGACTTAGACCATATTTTCATGCTCATACTATCGAGGTTCCAATAGATCAGCCAATGAAGCAAGTGTTGCATAAACCAGAGTCTTCAAGAAGGCTAATTAAGTGGGCGATAGAGCTCAACAAATTTGATATTAGGTATAAGTCAAGGACTACAATCAAAGGGCAAATTTTGGCAGATTTCATCACAAAATTCACTACAGAAACACCCGCGGATGCTAAACTACTAATACCTCACCTTCCCGTGTGGAAACTTTTGGTGGACGGAGCTGCCAATGCCCAAGGAAGCGGCGTAGGATTGATCCTGACCTCTCTAGATGGAATAGACGTGGAATACGCTCTCAGGTTTAAGTTTAAGGCTTCAAACAATGAGGCAGAATATGAAGCTATCGTTGCTAGACTCAACCTTGCTCCCTCGATGGAGGCAGAGCAGTTGGAGAGCAGCATCAATTCCCAGCTTGTCGTGAAACAAATAGAGGAGTCATACGAGGCTAAGGGTGAGAAAATGGTTTTCTACCTCAGAAAGGTACATGAATTGATCAAGAAGTTTGTGCAGGTTAAGTTTAAGCACGTTGCCAGAGCCGAAAATTCGAGAGCAGACGCCTTGGCAAGGTTGGCAATAGCTTCGCAGGAGAATTTGGATAGGTTAATTCTAGTGAAGCATTTAGCATAACCATCTGTATGCATAGAAGATGAAAAAGTTATGCCTGTGCAAGAACCACCGAGCTGGATGGACCCCATCAGAGGTTATCTTCAAAATGGGATTTTGTTGGAAGATCCCAAAGAAGCTGCGAAATTAAGAGTCAGGACAGCCAGATTTTCTATTTTGCAGGGAAACCTATACAAGTGAGGATTTTCGACACCTCTACTCAAATGTTTGGGGGATAAAGATGCTAACTACATACTCAGAGAAGTCCATAAAGGAATTTGCGGCAATCACATCGGAGCTCGAGCCCTAACAGGAAAACACATTGAGGCAGGGGGTACTATTGGTCCACTATGCTCAAAGATGCTGCAGATCTGGTCAAAAGATATAAAGCTTGTCAAATACACACCAACATTCACCACTGCCCACCAGAGCTCCTAACATTGGTGGTGAGTCCCTGGACTTTTCAACAATGGGGTTTAGATATACTTGGCCCCCTCCCTACGAGGTTCGGACAGTGCAAGTTCGTCATTATTGGGGTGGACTATTTCACCAAATGGGTAGAGGTAAAGCCTTTGGCAACAATCATGGAACAAAAAGTCCAAAAATTTTTTTGAAAGTCAATAATCTGCAGGTTTAGGATTCCAAGGGCAGTTGTTTTAGATAATGGGAAGTAGTTCGATAACCCTAAGTTCAAGAAGTTTTGTGTCGAGCTGGGGATAAGAAATTTCTTTTTGGCCCCAGCTCATCCCCAATCCAACGGGTAGGTAAAGATCACNTAAGATGAGTCATCCATCTCGTAAAAAAGGATGAGCCACTCGGGTCATAAAATGAAAATAAGCTCTTCAGTTCATAAAAGAGCTCTATAGCTCAGGATGAACTTCATAAAAAGAACTCTGCAACTCACAGCTTACCCTACCAAGTTCACTCAAAAGGGTCCTGAAACCCGTGAATAGAGACATATAACTAGATTCAAGACTACAAGTTCAAGAGTCCACAGAAGAATCAATAACCATCAAATGAGAACAAAGGTTCATATATCCAACAGTAGTACGAAGGGAAAAAAAATTACAAGAGATATTCTCAGTTCTTATTCGCCCTTTAAGCGTCTCCGGAGCTCTGCAACTTCTTCCTTCAGGCGGGCATTTTATTCTTTTAGCTCATCCCTTTCCTTCTGGGCTTCTGTCAGAAGATTTACAAGTCTCTACCCAGATAAGGAGAATAGTATGGCAGTCAGAAAAGATCCAGATGAAAAAGAGGAGTCATTGGCATAGCCCTTTTTATATTTCCTAGAGGAAGTACCAACGACCTCAACCTCATCAGATTCAGAGGGACAGGAATCAACAGAATTTGGATAAGAAACAAAGTCCATAGCGGCACCGGCACCACTGAACAAAAACAAGTTATCTAGTGTCACCAACTCAGAGTAAGGCACATGCTCAACTTCTATCATCTGATCAATTCGCATCTCCTCTAACAATTCCAAATTAAATCCTACGATTAGGAGACTACATCAAGAGACTTGAACAAATACAGGTTGCCAAGATACTTACCTGAATAAGAGTAGCTCCTCTAGGATTTGGGAACTCTACACTCTCTGTAGTGCAGCGCTATGGACCTCCAAGAATCCCCAGTAACATAAAAGAAGCGATTGACCCATTCCTCGGGAGGAAAAGGAAGGTTAAACACCAGACACCGCAGCTTGAAGTGCCTCCACCAAAAATAGACAAAGCACGGGACCTCATCCTCCTCGACGTCGAAAAAATAGAGGAATTCTCCTACAGTGGGGAATTTGCCATCACCACGCAAGCGCCAAAATAGAAAGAAACTGATCATGATGGCCCACCCCTTGGGAGAAAGACGAGAAGAGCATAACCCACGATATGCCAAGATGTAACCGACAGCGGGATGGATGGGGAGACACAGCCCCATGTCCAAAACCCCCTCAAAAAAGCAAGTCTCCCCTCTAGGGAGATAATTGCAAGGCTCGTCAGAAGATGGGGCTCGCAAAGCTAGTTCCACGTCAAGAAAGAACTTCTTCTTTATCCCGACTAAGTCTGAGGATGACAATGACGATGACACTAAGTAACGGGTCTGCCACTCCCACTCTATTCCGCAGGAGCTTCGTTCCCTGAATAGGGGGGAGATTGGGACAACCATTGAAGTTACAAGAAGGTAAAGAGGAGACATAGGAAGAAGATAACAAAGATGAAAAGCTTTTGGAGGGAATGAATGTCTACGGAATCAAGAAGGCAAGATATTAAAGAATCAATAAGCACGCAGAACCCAAAGGCGGCAGACCTTTGGGTTTCCAAATTAAGGCAGTGGATGTGTTTAAGGAAGGCAATAAAATATGAACAATACAGGAGGAGTTAATGATAGATTCTACCAATCATGAGCCATTAAATAGTTAAGGAAGGCTTGATACGGCCTTGGACAAGCCTAGGAGGTCGGATTCTTTACTCGGTTAGGATGGGATTCAATAATTTAAATAGTTGGATCACATCCCGAAGAGACTTTTCAGATTTCTTTGGGCTGACTAAAAAGGGAACTCTACTCCCGAAACACAACAAGGCTTCGTGAGTATAAGTAGTTGTTGGAACCATATCCCCAGCAAAGCTAGCAGATGCACTAAAAGCAACCATACCGTAGTATTTACACCTAGCAACAGAGAGAAACCTCCCAAGAATGAAACCAAGTTTCCAAGGGTCAATAAGCTCTGCAAACCCTAATGGAGTTCTGGGAGATCTGCACCAAGGGTTTTCAAGCTCCAGGGAAGTAAGAACTCAATCAGGAGAATACATGGCAGCTCTATGTAACTTAGCAAAAGTAAGGCAATAGACAAGCCTTAAGAAAACAGGGGCTTCTTGGTAGAGGTTCGTACAAGGCCATCATCTAGGAGAGCTTAGAAAAAGAGACTTCTTATGGTAAAGTTAGATTAGCAGAAGGAAATAATAGCCCCAACATTTCCCCGATACTCCTCATCCACCTCAAGCACTAACTGCCCTTGATTGTCCAATAGAAGTTCAGGACAATAAGCTGCAATATAACATGAGAGATTAACTGTGGGTCCACGATAAAGCTCGGCAGTCCTGTACCTTCCAAGCTACATGGACCTTCCAAGGCAGATCCCAGCTCTTCAAACAAGCAGCATACTCTCTTCGACCAAACACAAACATAGTAATCTCCTAAAATCAAATCTCAATTCCTTCCCTCTCGAAGGAGCTCAGGAAGCCAGCAGACTTTCAGTTCTAGCAAATTTGCTTTCAAAGGAACTTAGTTCCCCTCAAAGCCAGGGGGCAAGGGGAGTACAGAGTAGTACGCGAGTAGCTAACCACAAAATAATGAGAGTAGACTATATTACAAAGCAAGTTAGATTATGTTAGAAAGCAAAAAAAAAAACACACACACACACACACAGCATGAGGTGCAGCACAATTTGAGAAATAAGGCAGAACTCAACCCCTAACTAGGGAGGTAAGATGCTCTTCCAGAGAGGTCAGCTCGTATGGTTGCACGGACCTTTTGCTACCTCTCCTTGAGAAAGCCTTATGTAAGCCTCGGGTTAGACTTTCAGAAAAGCTCTTTTTCCAACAAAGCTTACATGTATGCAGCAACATGGCCTCCATAGAGGCATTTGTGATGGACCTCAGCGTCAAGTTGCTTATTCTCTTTCCCAAATCTAGCAAACCTCTTGTCACTGTGAGAAATGCCAAGTCTGTCATCCAATGCTCCCTTTGGGGTTGGTTGAGGTCTACTTCTGCATAAGTTTTCTGATCTTTGAGTTCTAAATATGTGCCAGTATCACAATTATAACTCAGACAGGCTAAAGGAATGGTGTGCAACTTTTCAAAACAAGGGTTATATTTTAGAGCACAAAATAGNCCTCTTGTCACTGTGAGAAATGCCAAGTCTGTCATCCAATGCTCCCTTTGGGGTTGAGGTCTACTTTTAGGTCTACTTGTATCTCTGCATAAGTTTTCTGATCTTTGAGTTCTAAATATGTGCCAGTATCACAATTATAACTCAGACAGGCTAAAGGAATGGCGTGCAACTTTTCAAAACAAGGGTTATATTTTAGAGCACAAAATAGGAGTTTACATTCAAAAATACTGGACATTGGCACTAGCAGTTTAGAAAAGATCATGAATCAGATGTACAAAAATAGAAGTTACAAGAATTCAAGTTGTTCAAAACAAAACCATAAATTATAGCCTAAGTTCCTAAGCTTTGAAGACGGAGTAAGTGAATGGTCTTGAGGATCAGTAGATGAAGTCTCAGTAACAGGGATGGAGCCCAACAACTCAGAAGGTAAGGACCCAGATGGCGAAGGAGCAGGGATCTCAGGGTTACTAGTCCCAGGAGCCTCCGTTCTAGCCGTTGGTGAATTTTGAGCAAGGGCCTCAACCACAAGGTCAACAGAGAGGGAAGCNTAAGTGAATGGTCTTGAGGATCAGTAGATGAAGTCTCAGTAACAGGGATGGAGCCCGACAACTCAGAAGGTAAGGACCCAGATGGCGAAGGAGCAGGGTTCTCAGGGTTACTAGTCCCAGGAGCCTCCGTTCTAGCCGTTGGTGAATTTTGAACAAGGGCCTCAACCACAAGGTCAGCAGAGAGGGAAACATTAATAAGAGCAACTATAGGAGAGGACATCTCAGTGCCTTCTGGAGCCCCAACAGAAACGACAGGAGCGAAGGGGTTATTATCACCCTCTGAGCCAGTCTCTTCCAACTCCTCCTTAGTAGGGATAGCAAAGTCGAAATCGAGGTCTGGATTGGTCTTCTCTGCTTTACGCTGAAAGACCAGCCATCCTGANCAGGAGCGAAGGGGTTATTATCACCCTCTGAGCCAGTCTCTTCCAACTCCTCCTTAGTAGGATAGCAAAGTCGAAATCGAGGTCTGGATTGGTCTTCTCCGCTTTACGCTGAAAGACCAGCCATCCTAAGGCCCACTTGGTAGTGACATCATCCTTCAGCTCAGCTATTATGTCATCCCTCTCCCTGACATTTGTCTTCTGCACCTCGAGCTCGCCGCATAAGCTCTCATTCTCCTCAATCAGGATAACATACTCCTTATTAAGGATAACATACTCCTTATAGTGGCTGCTCCTTGGAGATTTGAACAGAAATAGGCCTCATTAGGCATGGTAGAGGCCCTTCAAATATCGAATTTAGGGGGAATGGATGAAATGGCCCCAGTAGCCAACTCTGCGTTGTCGAAGAAGAAGTCTTCATCAGTCTCCTGGCCCTCCCTCTTTTCAACTTTGGGACTTCAGAGAGGTAGCTGGGATGGTTGCTTAGGTGCTCCGAGGGGTGCAAAGTCTGGCTTAATTCCAGTAATTAGTCCTAGTGCTCCCTCAACCTCAAAAGAGGTGGGGGAAGCCAGCCCTGGCTCAGAAGCCTTTCGGGGGGGCAAACTGGGCCCCTTGAAGAGGAGAAGGGGCCAGGGATTGAGATGAGGGAGTCTGTCCTCCCTTTCTCAAGGCAGGAGAAGAGGGTACTCCCAACTTCTACACTTTAGCTCTGTCAATGGGGCTGCCTCCAAAGCTGGCCTCAGCCTTTCGTTTGCCATTTTTCCTACTCTTCTTCAGTAGGTCAACCTTGGCCTGGAGTTCCACAGGAGTATATTTCATTATGGAGGAGCCTGGGAGATCTGAACAAAACAAGAGAGAGGAAAAAGAAGGGAAGGCAAAGGAGCCAACTCAGAAAGTGTTACCTTCTATATCCTCAAGTTTAACAACTGAGATAGGGAGCGGAGCTTTTATCGATACCTCAGGAGGAATGAATCCATGTGTTACTAAGACCCAGGGCTTGATGAGCTCGGAGTACTTCTTTAGATTAAACTTCTCCAACGTTCACTTTACCCTCTCGTCCTCAGCATTGAGCTCTGGTCGAATGCCTAAAAAACAACACAAGGAGAGCAAAGGTCAAAAAAAGGGCAACTCAATAATTCCCAAACCAGAGCTCAATCAGTTCAAGCAAGGGCTCACCTAAGTTATCAGGGGCGGACCAAGTTCTAGGGACACCCAGAGTATCAGTCCTGTCAGCAGGGTTGTACTTCCAGTTAGTGCCCCCAACGAAAAATAATTGTTTCTTTCAACCCTTATGGGAGCTCGGGATGTGAGTAATGATTTGCTAGCCATAGTTCGCTTGGAGATATATAAGAAAACCTTTGATGAGGTGAGCTTGACATTAAACAGATCCACAAGCAAGGAAAGGCTGGGGACCCCGAGCCCATGTATCTTGAATAAAATAAGAAGACCCACAAGTACACCCCAGAAAATAGGGGAGAGCTGAGCAGGGTAGACATTGAAGTGTTGCAAAATACTCTTGATGAAGAGATGCATAGGAAAGTGAAGGTCATTCTTAAAAGCAACCACAAATAAACATACTTTCTTTTGAACTTGGGCAACGTATGGAGTGTATTTATCTGAACACCAGGGCTGGACACCAAGAGGAAAAATGTAACGAGCACTGAGAATTTTCATATGAGAAGAGTCAATCTCACTAGGTCCTACGAGCTCAGCATGCCTAAAGGCAGCCCCTGCGCTCGCTGCGCTGTCAGAGACTCCTATCCCACTCACCTTGCCCTTACCTTTGTTAGGATTAGGAGGCACAAAAGAAGACGATGGGGATGGTTCCTCAATATTTTCCTTGGCATCAACAGCATCCACACCAGAAAAATTGTCGATTTTCTTGCCAATATCCCCTAAATCAGTGTCCTCTTCGACAGACCTTTCCCCCAAGAGAGAAGCAGAGGAGCGTGTAGCTCTGGAAGGAGTAGACATGATTGGACAAGAGAAAGGTAAAGTGAAAGAACGGTAGAGAGGAGGAATACTAATTAAGCACTTCCTGATAACCCTAGGGTCAGCACAGAGCTTCCAACAACAAGGATTCTCACGATAGAATGCCAGTCCACGAAGTGGGATAGAGGAGACAAGTAGTAGTTTCGATTCCAAAAATAAAAGAACCTAAAAGCCCAAAAATGCGATGGCCACCTCGAATTCGAGGGATCCAGAGTGAGAAAAGGTGAAAAGGGGACAAAAGGGCATACCTAGGTAGGAAAGAGCAACAAACAGCGGCCTAGAGCGAAATGGAAGAAAGAGGGCAACACAATTCTTCAAATTGAACCCACCAAACTCGATCTTGAACGAGGAATCAGAGAACTCCAAACCAGAAAGCCAGGAAATCACAAGAAGAGAGAAGCAGCAGAGAAGTTGAACAAAAGAATAAGGCAGTTTAGATAGCCGTTTGAGCATTTAAAGCTTGAGAAAAGTGGGTTGGAACGTGTGCAGGAAACGAGGAAGCCATGATTGTTGAAAACTGTCAAAAAGGACTCACTCACGTGCAAGCCAAGGTCAGCCATGTACAGATTCAGCTCGGTTTAAAAAGCAGCTCAACCCCTACCCAAGCTTGCTTGAACCAAGGGCTGGGGGACAACTAATGATACCTCAAACAATCCTTAGCTATGAGCTCAGATCAAGAGGTCAGGAAAGGCACTGGGAACTCAGAGAACCAGGGGTAGAGCTCCCCTTGGTGAGATCGTGACAGAACCAACCAGGAAACAACTGGATAACTGCGAATATTGAGTCTAATCCATGAAACTTTCAACCAACCAAAATTCTCTCCTAAAATAATGGGCAAAGATCTCGGCTGAAATTCCACAGAATAGGAAGCCGCCTTATAAGTACTATGTAACGCCTCATCGAGGGAGGGACCGGNAAAACAATAATTTTTCCATTGAAAATAGATTGAGTGAAGGGGTATAATATTTGCAACGGATATTAATGTATGGTATTAACATAAAAAGGTAGCATTCAAATAAATCTAAAATCAATTCAAGGGTTNAAAAAAACCCTAATTAGATCATGCGTTGTATTGTAATACATTCAAGTAGTCAATAGAAAGAAGAGGAGCACTAACCTCCATTAGAGAGTGGATTAGCCGAGCTCCAGAGCAAGTGAACCACTATTTTCCTGCTATGCAAATTCCCCTATCCCCTATGAAACACTTCATCACTGTCATTATGAAGTTGACAGCCTAAATTTACAGTTGACCCCACACACTCTGTTCACCCACATTAATCAGCNTATGGCGGAGGGACATAGCTACTCGGGGCACATGCCCTCCCTAAAAAAAAAAAAAATAATTTCACCTTTCAATATTTATGATTTTTTATTAGGTAGTAGGAATTAGGTCCACCCTCATGACCAAAAACCAAAAATATTTGACTACTAATATTTTTTGACCAACTAAATCTTGTGCAAAAAAATAATCGGGCACACTTTTCACCCAAAGAAAGGTGAAAATATGTTAAAAAGTTGTGACTAGTGATTAAACCTATTTTTTCAATAACTCTCAATCTTATACAATTCATAATTATTTGAAACTGCTATAATTTTTTTAAAATTGTTGAGACTTAGCCTGAAATTGATTATTATTAACTTAATTACTTATATAGAGAAAGATATTTTCAATAACATTATTAATAACATTATCATTCAATGCTTTCAAAATATGAAAAGTTATCAAGGTACATAGTACATGGTTGTAATTAGCTTCATTTTTTGCAAAGGATTATAATTAGCCTTTTTTTTTTAGTATTGTTTGCAAAGACTATGTATATTGGTGTTTGATTCTTTTGTATTTAATGAATCTTTAAATACGCAACATGATTTTAAAAAAAAAAGATATGCACCAGAATACTTTTATTGATTGGAGAATAAAATTAAATTTTGCAGATTAACTGTGTCCACCCTAGAACAAATGTGTCCACCCTAGAACAAATTTCTGACTCCCCCCCCTACTGTTACTTTACTTTGTAAAATCAGACCGATATGAACTCATGATATAAGAGCAGATCATAGAACTTGATCATACACAATATTTAATCAAATTTTACTCCTAATATTGGAATCAGACTTGACTTAAAAGTCTTGGGTTGAAGAACATTGAACCAAAAATCTTCACCGTCATCACGATTGTCCCCATGACCACTAACATGCAAGTGTTAACCAAGTCCAGATGTACATATTATTAAGGGTTCATTACAAAATACCTAACCAAAAAAAAACTATAAGTCCTTTTTCAATCAACTCTTTCAGATTTGAATTTCAGCAATTTGCCCCCTTTAAGTTCTCCATGGAGTAAATTAACTGATAAATTGAATAGAAATTGTTAAATTATTATTGTACCCTTAGCTTTTATCAATTTACTCAACCGGGCCAGTTGCTACAATGCCACCAGCCCCAATATCCCATCTACTCACCCATGCGACCAAGAATCAGCAACCTCCACCCCACCACCCCTTTCAATGGTGAAGTTGTTCCTTGGATCTTTCTTACTATTTAGAATGATTTATAGAGTGTTTCTGTACAACTAGGGTTTCTTGCCTCGCATTGGCGGCACTCTGCACTCTTCAATATTTATAGTCCAATTCCTAACTTTATGGGATCTTCAGCAAGATCTTTGCCTTCCATCCGCAGAATCTCCCTTGATTTTGGGAGAAGATCTTGGTTAGTTGAGAATTTCGTACCTTCTGTTGCTTCGGGGATGCCCTCCATCATCTAGTTGTTTCCTTCTCATTTTTCTTGTTGTTTCTTCTGAGGGGAGCTCGAGGTCCGTACCACTGAGCTCTGAATATCTCATCCGACCTCACTTCCCAAGCTCATACTTTGCTTGAATTCCTTATTTGTATCATCAGTTGCCCCCCAGTCCATGGTCCAAGTGGGCTTGGGTAGGGGGCTGAGTTGAACTGAGGTCGAGTTAGCCCTCTACACGGTTACCTTGACTTGTGCATTGAGGATACTTTTTTGACAGTTTCCAACAATCAATTCCTCCTCGTTTTTTGTGCACATTTTGTCCCTATGAACTTCAAGCTTTAAATACCCTCATGGCGATAAAAATTCCCTCATTTCCCTGTTCAACTTCCTTCTTTAGATTCTCTCTCTCTCTTTCTTACGAACCTAGCTCCTCAATTCGTCTGTGTACTCGGATTTTCACCAAAGAGTCGACTTTCCCTGGTTTGATTCGAAGGCTTCACAAAGCTCACTCTTTTGATTTCATATTTCGGGCTCTGGTTCGTTGCTCATTCCTAACTAGGTACGTTTCTCAGCTCTTGTTTGTTCATTTGCTCTGGATCCCTCGAATTTGAGGTGGTTGCTGCACTTTTAGACCTTTCGTTTTTGTTATTTTAGGAATCGAGGCTCTACCTTGTATCCCATTCCCCTCTTTCTTGACCCTTATTCTGCAGCTAGGATCTTTGTCATCGGTCGCTGGTGTCTTGCCCCTTGACCCTTAGAGAGAGTTTTTCAGAGCTTCCCCCTCTTTACAGGTCCTTTAAACTTCCTTTCTCTTGCCCAATTATGTTTGCTTTTTTCGAAGCCACAGGTTCATCTATTTCTCTTATGAGGGACAAATTTGTCGAGGAGGATACTGATTTGGGAGATATGGGCGAGGAGATTGATAATTTCCCAAGCATCGATTTTGTCGATGTCAAGGAAAATATTGAGGAGCCTCCCTCGTCGTCCTCCTCTATGCCCAAAAACCATAATAAAGGTAAAGCCAAGATAGCTGGTGTAGGGATCTCTGGTAGTGCTAAGGGTGTAGGGGCTGCCTCCAGAGCTATAGAGCTCGTGGGTTCTAGTGAGGCCTCTCCTTCTTATTTGAAGGTTCTAGCTACTCATTTTGATTTTCTTCTGGGTGTACAGTACTGAAGCCCAGATGTATATACCCGATATGACTTCTCAATTCCTAAGAAATTCTGATTTTTCATGGCCGCCTTTGAGAACGACCTTCACTTTCCAATTCACCCTTTTATTAAGAGTATCTTACAACACTTTAACATTTGTCCTGCCAACTTTCTCCTAACTTCTGGGGTGTACTGGTGGGTCTCCTTGTTTTCTTCAAGAAACATGAACTTGGAGTTTCCACCGTTTCTTTGCTCATGAAGTTTTTCAATGTTAAATACATTCCTTCCGATGGATTTTTGTACATTTCTAAACGGGTGAAAACCAATGTTTTCATTTCCGATCTCTCGAGCTCCCATAACGGTTGTAAAAAAAATTTCTTATTTGTGGGGGCAGACAATGGGAATACAATTATGCATATGCGACAGATACTCTTTCAATTCCTCGAGTCTGGTCTGCACCTGACAACCTGGGTAAGTCCTCGCCTAAGCAAGCTAGGGTCAGTTTTGACGGCTTACCTTGCTGACCTTGCCCGCTTGTTTTGTTTTGCTCCTCAGGTGTTTGACCTGAGCTCAGCACTATGGATAGGCGGGTTTTGCTAAACTTAGAGGGCTTTGATTCAGAGAAACACTCTGAGCTCATCAAGCCTCATGTTCTTATAGCACTCAGGTTTAGCCCTACTAAGGTGAGGATCGAGACCGCTATTCCCAGTTTTGTTGCTAACACCGAGGTAGCGGCAGGTAATAATTTCTTTCCACCTATTTTTGGCATTTTTCTTTCCCTCTTTTTTTTTTATCTGATTCACTAATTTTGTGCTTCCAAATTCTTCTTCAATGGAGCCTACTCAAGAAACACTCCAAGCTAAGGTTTCTCTGTTAAAGAAGAGCAGGAGTGGGGGCAAGCACAAGGTTGAAGTTGTCTCTAGTAGCGACTTCATTCCCCAAGCCAAGGTGCCGAGGGTGGGAGTGCCCCCTGCTTCTCCTACTTCAACTCAAGTGGCACTTGTTCTGCCATCAATCTCTCTGAAATTCATAAAGACCTCTTCTCTCCAAGGGACCTTGCCTATTTCTAGAGAGGTTTCTGAGCATGGTCTAAATTCTCCTTCTTCAGTTGAGGTTGAGAGAGCCTTGGAGCTAGTCTCTCATGTTCTGCCTATTTCTACCTCTTTTCTCAACAATGCTAAACTCGCTACTGGTGCCCTTAACTCCATCATTCCTGCTTCCAATGTTCAGAGGGCTGCCACTATGCCCCTTGAGACCTCCATTAGTTCAACATTACATGGAGCTACTTCCATAAGTCCCCATCCTTTTTAGGTTCTACTATTACCTTGTGCTACCATTTTATGCTGACTTTAGCTCATGGTTATATTAGCTCCCAAATGGCCATTTAGGGTAAGGGTTTGTTGAGTCAAATCCGAGCTCTGGAAAGCTCTGCCAAAGTGTTGAAGGCATTTGAGCTTAAGGCCATGGAACTGACTTTTGCTAACAATGACCTTCCAACTCATATTCAAGACTTACAGGTGCAGGTGGAAAGGAAAGCTTTTACCATCAAAGGTTTGGAGGCAAATAAGGGGAAGACCAAGGAGGAGCTTAGGCTTAAGACTGATGCTTGGGCCAAGGCCAGCCAAGAGACATTTAAGGCTTTAGGCTCTTACAGGAGTATGAAAAGGGAGTACGATGTCTTGGCTGAGGCGAGTGACGCTCTTCAAAGTGAGCTTGAGGTGCAGAGAGCCATCGTTAAAGAGAAAGATGCTCTAGTCATAAAGCTGATGGACAATTTACTACCAAGAGGCCACCGGATGGCTTGCTTTCCAAGACCGAGTTGAGCAAGCATATCCTGGCCTGAACTTTGACTTTGAGGTCTCAACCCAATAGGAGGTGGAGGAGACCAATGCAGAGGGTACCGATGGTGCTTTGGCCTCTTCTACTCCTAAGCTTACTCTTGGTGGTGCTATGATGCTTAACCTGCCTGCTGAGGTCTTGGCTCAAAATGTTCCTTCTTCTTTAGTCATCTCTACAGCTCTAACCTCAGAAACTGCTTTTGTCTCTACAACTGTCCAGCTCCCTTCTTCAGAACCTTTGGAAACTTTTACTGTTGAGCTGCCAGGCTCTTCTCCGGCTCCTGCTGCAGAGACTTGGGGGGTTTTTTTTTAAACCTCTGTACATACGCATCGCTTTTTTGAGTTACTAATGTAAATACATATTGCTTTCCTTTGAGCTATTGTGTTGCTGTGCATATTGTTTTGCTCTATATTCCCCCTGTCCCCCTTGCTTGGAGGAGTACTTCAGTTCTCTTTGAAGTAAACACGCCCAGGACTTCTAACAAACCAAAGAGCTAAAGATCTATTGGATTGTTGGGGTTTTACCTCTAGAGAGCTCATTGTTGTTGTTCGGTGCCCTTAAGGGAGCATTGGATGGTGGAGTTGACATTCCTCACAGTGACAAGAGGTTTGCCTGATTTGGCAAAGAGAGTAAGCAACTTGATTTTGAGGTCCATCTCAGATATATCCATAGAGGTCATGTTGTTGTATATATAAGAACTCTAATAAAAGATGAGTCTGAGAAATAGCTGTCCCATTCTAGGTAGAACTGCTGAGGTAGATGCCCTTAAGGAGATGTACCAGAAAATCCACACAGTCATATAAGCTGACCCCAAACCCAAGAAATCTGAGAAGCCTCCAATAGAGCACAAGAGGTAAAACCTAAAGAAGCTCACTTATGAGCAAGGGGAGGCTGTGTGACTGAGCTCCGCTTAGGTTGGGCTAAAGATCCTCTTAGCTTGAGCTTGCACCCGCATAGGACTGCGTGGATTATGTTCAGAGGTCTGCCTGAAGTGATCTTGGCTCTTAGAACTAGTAGAGTTGAATTAGTAGAGCTAAACATTGACTCTCTTTTCATTGCACGTGCCTACTTACTTTCCAAAAGTGTAGCTATCACCATAATTTGGAAGCTTAAAAGACCGCTAACTTCGCTTTTCATGTGTTTCCTAGTTCCTTAAAACTCAGGATTTCTTTGAAATTTCCATAATTTCTTAGACTTTCTTCATTACCTGCAAATCTCGGAGTCTTTTCTTGAATCTTAGAGACTTCACGTTCTTTGTTTTTCGTTTCCTCTGAGTTTCTAGTGGTTGCACCTTTTTCTTCTATATTCAAGCAACGTGCTTCTACTGGGATTGATGCAAGATGGCAATCCCATTACTTAGCTCCTTCTATGATTACACCTTCAAGGTTGGAAGAAATTAGAAGGCGATTTCATCTTTCTGAAGACTTATCCCTTCACATCCCAACCTCTGACGAGCCTTGCAACAACCTTCCTCGAGGGGAGGTTTGTTTCTTTGAAGGTGCTTTGGAGATGGGCCTTCATCTTCCCATCCACTCTTCTATTGGGTGGATTCTTGCCTACTATGGATTGTGCACTTCTTGTCTTTCTCCTAGAGGATGGGGCGCTATGATCAGCTTTTTCATCTTCTGGCGACTGCAGGGGCATGAGTTCCCCACTATTGCTGAGTTTCTTTATTTTTATTAGCTCCAGGAAGATGAGATTCCCTATTTCAGCTATATCTGGTGAAGGCGTTTCCTCAAACGCCCTTTGGTCCTTGACCTCCCCTGCTCTCCTGAAGGGTGGGCCCAACATTTTTTCTTTGCCTTCAGAGATTCCTGGAGGTCCACTAAGCAGCATTGTTTAGAGAATAGGGTTCCTCGCTCCTGCAAGAGTTTCTCTCATATAGGTAGGTGTCTTGAGAGCCTACTTGATTAAATTTGAAGATGACTTGTTCTCATCGTGCTTCTGTTGAGCACGTGTGCCTGATCTGACTCTGGTAGAGATGATGAACATTGAGCAAGTGATTCAAGCTGAACCAATGCCCTTTTCAGAGCTGGCGATTCCTGAGATCATTTTCCTATTTAGTGCTGCAGCAGCTGCTCTGGAGTTTTTTTCCATCCCAGACTCTTCTGGCTCCTCCCCTCTAGAGAAGATGAAGAAGAAGATGTTGGAACGTCTTCAAGAAAGCGCATGAGGAGTGGATCTAGTAGTTCCTCTTATTCATTGTCTGATTCCTCCTGTGGTGTGGTTTTGCTTTCCTCTGCTAGGAGAAAACTTGTTAATATGCTTTCAAAGGTGGAGAAGGAAAGAGACGAGCTCAGCGAGGAGAACGCACACCTGAGGATAAAAGTCACTGAGCTAAAAAGGCGACTCGGAGGGAATTAGGAGTTTTTTCTTGTTCTACTTTTCTTTCGTATTTCTATCAATTTGATGAAATACAAACCTCTAGTCTTCTTTTGCATTTTTTCTATTGAATGCTAGTTCCTCGTGTGTGTTTACAAACCATGGATTTGACGAGTTCATACTTATGAGCTAAATAGCTCATCCTATTTTTATGAGTTGAAGAACACATCGTGGATTTTTGAGTTGAAGAGCTCATCATTGATTTTGTGAGCTGAGGAGCACATCGTTAATTTTATGAGCTGAGGAGCTCATAATTGATCCTATGAGCTAAGGAGCTCATCTTAATTTTATGAGCTGAGGAGTTCATCTTTTATTTATAAGCTAAAAATTACATCATTTATTTATGAGCTGAAGAGCTCATCGTTTGTTTATGAGCTGGAGAGCTCATTGTTTATTTATGAGATGAATAAATTATCATTAGTTTTTTAGCTACTTCATGGAATCGTGCAAGGATGAGTCAAAACTTGCTGTTTTATTGAGAATGATTTGATTACAGAAGAAACTTATTGAAGAGTGATGTAGGATTTTTCCCTCTTATGTTTGTAACTCGTAATTCTCAAGTCTGAATACCCTTGATATGATGTAAGGGCCTTCCTAATTAGAACCCAATTGTCCATGAGATGAGTCCTTTCTTGCAAGTAGGAGTTTTCTAAGTACTAGATCTTCGAGTTTAAAACTCTTGCGTTTAACCCTTCTGTTTTAGTATCTGGTTGTCTTCCTCTGGTAATTCTTTATGCGCAGAAGAGCTCTGTCGCTCTTTTCGTTCAAGAGATCGAGATTCAACAAAAGTCACCCATCATTGTGCTCTGGCTATTCAGCCCTGGGAGATAGGATTCCAACTTCTACGGGTGCCACTGTTTCGGTTTCGAAAGCCGAAGCAAATGGTGTTTCTTGAGTTGTTGATCTGGCAGTAGTCCTGTAACCACAGTACTTTTGGGAGGTATTCCATCCATTTACCTTTCAAAGCCTCCAACTTGGTCTTTAGGGCTACCTTTATGGTTCTGATGGTGACCTTCGTTTGTCTGTTGGATTAAAGATGGGTCGGAGCTGAAATGTAGTTCCTTATCCCCAGCTCAACACATAATTTTTTGAACTTAGGGTTGTTGAATTGCTTTCCATTGTTGGGGATGATAGCTTTGGGGATCCTAAACCTGCAAATTATTGACTTCCATGTGAAGTTCTGAACCTTTTGTTCAGTGACCGTTGCCAAGTGTTCAACTTCTATCCATTTGGTGTAGTAATCTACCCTAACGACNTTTTGTGAGCTGAGGAGCACATCGTTAATTTTATGAGCTGAGGAGCTCATAATTGATCCTATGAGCTAAGGAGCTCATCTTAATTTTATGAGCTGAGGAGTTCATCTTTTATTTATAAGCTAAAAATTACATCATTTATTTATGAGCTGAAGAGCTCATCGTTTGTTTATGAGCTGGAGAGCTCATTGTTTATTTATGAGATGAATAAATTATCATTAGTTTTTTAGCTACATCATGGAATCGTGCAAGGATGAGTCAAAACTTGCTGTTTTATTGAGAATGATTTGATTACAGAAGAAACTTATTGAAGAGTGATGTAGGATTTTTCCCTCTTATGTTTGTAACTCGTAATTCTCAAGTCTGAATACCCTTGATATGATGTAAGGGCCTTCCTAATTAGAACCCAATTGTCCATGAGAGGAGTCCTTTCTTGCAAGTAGGAGTTTTCTAAGTACTAGATCTTCGAGTTTAAAACTCTTGCGTTTAACCCTTCTGTTTTAGTATCTGGTTGTCTTCCTCTGGTAATTCTTTATGCGCAGAAGAGCTCTGTCGCTCTTTTCGTTCAAGAGATCGAGATTCAACAAAAGTCACCCATCATTGTGCTCTGGCTATTCAGCCCTGGGAGATAGGATTCCAACTTCTACGGGTGCCACTGTTTCGGTTTCGAAAGCCGAAGCAAATGGTGTTTCTTGAGTTGTTGATCTGGCAGTAGTCCTGTAACCACAATACTTTTGGGAGGTATTCCATCCATTTACCTTTTAAAGCCTCCAACTTGGTCTTTAGGGCTACCTTTATGGTTTCGATGGTGACCTTCGCTTGTCTGTTGGATTAAAGATGGGTCGGAGCTGAAATGTAGTTCCTTATCTCCAGCTCAACACATAATTTTTTGAACTTAGGGTTGTTGAATTGCTTTCCATTGTTGGAGATGATAGCTTTGGGGATCCTAAACCTGCAAATTATTGACTTCCATGTGAAGTTCTGAACCTTTTGTTCAGTGACCGTTGCCAAGGGTTCAACTTCTATCCATTTGGTGTAGTAATCTACCCTAACGACGGCAGTCTTGCACTGTCCAACACTAAGGGGAAAGGGACCTAGTATGTCCAGACCCCATTGTTGGAAAGGCTAAGGGCTCACCACTGAGGTTAAGAGTTCTGGTGGATAGAGGGGGATATTGACGTGTACCTGACAGACCTTACACTTATTGACCAGATCAGTGGCATCCTTGAGCATTATGGGTCAATAGTATCACTACCTCAATGTTTTTCCTGCCAGAGCCCGAGCTCCAATGTGGTCTCCGCAGACTCCCTCATGGATTTCCCGGAGTATGTAGTTTGTGTCCTCCTCTCCCACGCATTTAAGGAAAGGTGTTGAAAAACCTTGTTTGTACAAGTTCTCTTGCAGGACAAAGAATCTAACTGACCTGATTCTTAGCTTTGCAGCTTCCTTCGGGTCTTCTGGTAAGGTTCCATTCTGGTGATATTCTTTGATGGGGTCCATCCAGCTCAGGGGGTCCATTATAGGAAGTACTTTTTCTTCCTCAATACTTATAGACGGTTCTACTAGGTGTTCTACTGGTATTAGCCTATCCAGGTTTCCTGTGAGGCTGTCGCCAGCCTTGCCAAAGTGTCTACTCGTGAATTCTTGGTTTTGGGAACATGTCTGATTTTACCTTGCACAAATTTCTTGATCAATTCCTACACCGTCATGAGGTAAAGGACCATTTTTTGCCTTTGGCCTCATAAGACTCCTCTATCTGTTTCACCACGAGTTGAGAATCATCGCATATCTCAAGTTGTTCTACCTCCATTTAAGTGAGCTAGATTGAATCCAGCAATGATAGCTTCATACTCTGTTTCATTGTTTGAAGCCTTGAACCTAAACCTCAGGGCATACTCGACATCAATTCCCATTGAAGAGGTTCGAATTAAGCTGGCACCACTTCCTTAAGCATTGACAGCTCCATCTACTGAAAGCTTCCATGTGGGGAAGTCAAGGACTAGCTGAGTTGCCTCCATATGTGCTGCTGTCATGAATTTTGCGATAAAATCTATCAAAATATGTCCTTTGATTGCGGTTCTTGGTTTGTATCTGATATTGAACTCGCTAAACTCTATGGCCCACTTAACCAACCTCCCTGAGGATTCTGGTTTATGCAGTACTTGCTTCATCGGCTAATCTGTTGGGACCTCAATAGTATGAGCCTGGAAGTATGGCATAAGTCTTCTAGTAGTTGTGACCAAAACTAAGACAAGTTTCTCCATCTTTTGATATCTCTTCTCTGCCTCTCGCAAAGCTTTGCTACAGTAATAGACTAGTTGTTGAGTTCTATCTTGCTCTCTTACTAGTGTTGCATTGGTCGAGAAATCTAAGACAGCTAGGTAAAGAGTGAGTACTTCCCCTTCTAAGGGGCTTACCAGAACAGGAGGGAGCTCAGACAATCCTTCAAGACCTTAAATGCTTCTTCACATCGGGTATCCCATTGAAATGCCTTCTTTAAGACTTAAAAGAAGGGTTGACACTTATCACTTGACCTGGACACAAAACAACTCAAGGAAGCTATTCTTCCTGTTAAATGTTAGATTTCCCTTGTGTTGGACAGTGGTTGTATATTCAGTACTGCCTTAACTTTTTCTGAGTTAGCTTTAATTCCTCTACTGTTGACTGTGAAACCCAAAAATTTTCCCGCAGATACTCCAAAGGCACATTTGGCGGGGTTGAACTTCATCTTGTACTCCTTAAGGACCTAGAACGACTCTGCTAGATGTCCAATGTAGAGCTTTGCCTTGAGCAATTTTACCAGCATGCCATTGATGTAGACCTCCATGGATGTTCTAATTTGTCTCTAGAACATTCGATTTACCAGGCGCTTGTAAGTGGCTCTAGCATTCTTTAGTCCGAAAATCATGACTTGGTAACAATATGTCCCCTGCTCAGTCACAAAGGAGATTTTTTCTTGGTCACTAGGATCCTTTCTAATCTGATTGTATTTGGAGAAGGCGTCCTTAAAGCTAAGGTGCTCGTACCTAGTGGTGGCATCCACAATCAAATTGATCCGAGGTAGGGGATGCTATCTTTAGGGCAGGCTCGATTGGGATCAGTGAAGTTAATGTAGAAATGCCATTTGCCATTAGTCTTCTTAACAAGAACCACGATTGCTAACTAGGTGGGGTAGTCTACTTCTCTAATGGCTTTGGCACGGAGAAGTTTACAGGCCTCCTCATTGATTATTGTTTGGCATTCTAGGGTGAAACTTCTTGGCTTCTATTTAATGGGTTTGAAAGCAGAGTTCACACTGAGCTTGTGTGTGATGACTGAAAGGTTGATTCCCTTCATGTCTTCTTGCTTCTAGGCAAACACCTCCATATTTCTCCTTAGGAATTGGATCAGGTGGTCTTTGATTTCCCTACTCAACTTAGATCCCACGTAAACCAAATGCTTCGGTTCCTCGTCGAGCTGGATTGGCTCCAACTCTTCCGATGGCATTGGTCTACTATCCAACTAATCTCTAATGTCAAGCTCTTCCAACTAGATATTTTTAACTTCTTTCTTTTTCACAAATGCCATGTAGCATTCTCTTGCTACACATTGGTCTCCTCGGACCACTCCAATTCCGTTTTCTATAGAAAATTTTATAACAAGGTGGCAGGCAGAAGAAATGGCCCTCATGGAGTTGAGGGAAGGTCTTCCAAATAGGATGTTGTATGCAAAAGGTGCATCAACCACTAGAAACCTTACAGTAGTGGTGGCTTGGTAGGGAGGGTCACCTAGGGTGAGCACGAGTTGGATTGATCCCAGGGGCAGCACCCTCTCCCCTGAGAATCCCAACAAATGAGCACTCACTAGCTCAAGTTTTTCTCTACCTATATCCATTTTGTCCAATACAGACACAAAAATGATATCCGCAGAGCTATCATTGTCAATCAAGGCCCGATGGACATTTTTGTTGGCAACAACGACTCTTACCACTAAGGGGTCGTCGTGGGGATGCCAGCAGCCTTCCAAGTTTGAGTCTGAGAAGGTGATAGTTGTGTCCAATAGCGGTGTTTTGGACACAGTATGCACTTTTAGTGCTTCATCAATTTTGATTCTACGCAAGTGAGCTTTCCTGGCTGAGTTTGACTCCACAACTCCTATAAATCCCCCAGATATCACTCGAATTTTCTCCAGTGGTTGTTGATGTTGCACAGGGGCTTGTTTTCAATGTGCCGGAGGTGGTGGAGCTCGGTTCTAAATATCATCGACAACAAAGCGGTGTAGTTTCCCTCGTTGGATTAGGAATTTAATCTCTTTCTTCAATTGGATGCAATCATCGATGTGGTGGCCATGATCCCTATGGTATTCACAGTTCTTTGTGGGATCCACCTTCATTTGAGGTGGCCATCACACAAACTTCTCATTTTGTACTTCATATAAGATTTGGGACACTGTGGTGGTGAGAGGGGAGAACTACCGAGGTGCGTACCTCGGCTGCAGTTTTGGCTGTGGAGGACTTAGGCGATCCCTAACATTTCTCCTTCTCTTGGGAGATCGTTCTCTGTTTCTTCTTGGAGACTTGCCTCTTTCTCTTTCTCTTCTGGGACTTCGGTCCCTCTTTTTCTCTTCTTTCCTTTTCTTTTTTTGCAATGATGAGCTCCCTACCTTATAAAGGAGGTCTTCCTCTCCATTGATGTATTTCTCCGCCTTTTCTAGCACTTTTCCCATACTTGCTTGTGGGTTTTTTGATATGGAGAGCATCAAATCCATCAACTGCACTCCTAGACCAGCAATAAAGCAGTTATAGCGAATTTCTCATCTAGAACGTCCATCTTCAAGGATTTTGAGTTGAACCTTTGAACATATGATCGCAAGGTTTTGTTGGGTCCCTGTTTCACATTTAAAAGGTTATAGCTCGACTTTCTGTAGGTCCGAGCCCCTATAAAATGGGACACAAAAGATATGGAGAGCTCCTTGAAGGAAGAGATCGACGCCGGGGGAAGCCTGTTGAACCATGCCAAGGCTGAGCCTTTCAACGTGATGGCAAAGGCTCGGCATCGCACAGGGTCCTGGTATCCATGCAACTCTATCTGGTTCTTGAAGGTATTGAGGTGATTCATAGGATCATTGGTCCCATCAAAAGCCTCCACTTCGGTCATTCTGAATTTTGGAGGGAGGGAGAAATGCAACACCCCAGCAGTGAATGGGGACTCAGTCTGCTGCACCAAGGTGTCCATCGTTATGGGAGTTTTGCTTCTCACGGCTTCCTTCATGTGACTGAGCTCTTGTTGAATGTCCCTGAAGCGCTATTCCTAGTATTGTTCTCTTCTTTCTTCCTAGAAAGAGTGAAAATCCTTTTTCTCGTCCCTATCATTTTGACTTTTCACTTCTTCATTTTCACCATTCCTAGAAGGCAGTTGGGAGGCCTAGCTATTCTCTCCTCCTTCGTTAACTTCCTTGAGGGGGTTAAGGTGTTTATGCTCTCCCTGTAGGGGACCTCCTTGGGCCGGTCGTGTCTGCTTAGGGTCTTTTAGGAGCTTTAAGAGCTCATCGTTCTACTAGAGTAGATGTTGGTTGACTAGGCGAAGGGCCTCCAATTCTTTATTTGTGGAGGGATCCTCCATGGGAGGATTGGCCTCGATGGTGGGGAAGAAATCTTGAAGATTCTCATATTGCTTGTCGCTAGTGGCTTCCTGTTAGTTCTACATCCGTGGGGGATTCACTTGGCTTCTGCTCATGTTACGAGTTGAGACCATCAGTTACTGAAGGATCAACGTATTTGTAACAAAAACAATCGTTCCCACAGATGGCGCCAATCTGATGGTGTTAATTATGCTGATGAATAGAATATACAGATCATGCAAGTAGGTTTCGATCTGGGCTACTAGGCCCATGAGGATTATTGTAAGATTCTTTTAGGGATTTGGGTGATTTGCACCGTGAAGATATAGTGGTTCACGAGCTCAGAAGCTCAGCTAATCCATTCTTCAATGGAGTCTCATGTTCCTTGGATCTTTATTACTATTTAGAATGATTTACATAATGTTTCTGTACAACTTGGGTTTCTTGCCTCGCATTGGAGGCATTCTTCAATATTTATAGTTCAATTCCTAACTTTATGGGTTCTTCAGCAAGATCTTTGCCTTCCATCCACAGAATCTCCCTTGATTTTGGGAGAAGATCTTGGTTAGTTGAGAATTTCATTCCTTGATTATAGCCTTCTATTGCTTTGGGGATGCCCTACATCATCCAGCTGTTTCCTTCTCATTTTCCTTGTTGTTTATTCAGAGGGGAGCTCAAGGTCTAGACCACTGAGCTCGGGATATCTCATCTGACCTCCTTGTTTTATCTCACTTCCCGAGCTCATACATTGCTGGAATTCCTTGTGTGCATCATTAGATACGTTAATTGAGAATATGTTATCTTTTTTTAGTGTACCAAATGATTTGTGTTGATGCAGAATAAGGTATTTATAATGACGCAGTTTTTTAGAATATGTGTTTCAATTACATGATGACATTGTTGTTATTTTTGTAATTTTAAAGGGTGTTAGTTGATGGTGTAATTAGGCGGATAAACAGAAAACACGAATCATATGAGCAATTTGAATCTGAGCTATAGGGCTCGTGAGGATTATAGAAAGGTCCTTGGGGAATTGGGATAACTTGCAAAGTGAAAGTATAATGGTTCACCGAGCTCAGAAGCTCGGCTATTCCACTCTCAAAGGGAGTCTCTTGCTCCTTGGATCTATATTAATGACAGGTATTAATTACAAAGTTTTTTTCATACAACTGAGGGGTCCTCTTCAACGGAGGCCCTATTTAATATTTATAACCCAATTCTTATTCCTAAAGAAGCTGCAGCGGGATCTCCCTTGATCTNGGGGACCTCCTTGGGCCGGTCGTGTCTGCTTAGGGTCTTTTAGGAGCTTTAAGAGCTCATCGTTCTACTAGAGTAGATGTTGGTTGACTAGGCGAAGGGCCTCCAATTCTTTATTTGTGGAGGGATCCTCCATGGGAGGATTGGCCTCGGTGGTGGGGAAGAAATCTTGAAGATTCTCATATTGCCTGCCGCTAGTGGCTTCCTGTTAGTTCTACATCCGTGGGGGATTCACTTGGCTTCTGCTCATGTTACGAGTTGAGACCATCAGTTACTGAAGGATCAACGTATTTGTAACAAAAACAATCGTTCCCACAGACGGCGCCAATCTGATGGTGTTAATTATGCTGATGAATAGAATATACAGATCATGCAAGTAGGTTTCGATCTGGGCTACTAGGCCCATGAGGATTATTGTAAGATTCTTTTAGGGATTTGGGTGATTTGCACCGTGAAGATATAGTGGTTCACGAGCTCAGAAGCTCAGCTAATCCATTCTTCAATGGAGTCTCATGTTCCTTGGATCTTTATTACTATTTAGAATGATTTACATAATGTTTCTGTACAACTTGGGTTTCTTGCCTCGCATTGGAGGCATTCTTCAATATTTATAGTTCAATTCCTAACTTTATGGGTTCTTCAGCAAGATCTTTGCCTTCCATCCACAGAATCTCCCTTGATTTTGGGAGAAGATCTTGGTTAGTTGAGAATTTCATTCCTTGATTATAGCCTTCTATTGCTTTGGGGATGCCCTACATCATCCAGCTGTTTCCTTCTCATTTTCCTTGTTGTTTATTCAGAGGGGAGCTCAAGGTCTAGACCACTGAGCTCGGGATATCTCATCTGACCTCCTTGTTTTATCTCACTTCCCGAGCTCATACATTGCTGGAATTCCTTGTGTGCATCATTAGATACGTTAATTGAGAATATGTTATCTTTTTTTAGTGTACCAAATGATTTGTGTTGATGCAGAATAAGGTATTTATAATGACGCAGTTTTTTAGAATATGTGTTTCAATTACATGATGACATTGTTGTTATTTTTGTAATTTTAAAGGGTGTTAGTTGATGGTGTAATTAGGCGGATAAACAGAAAACACGAATCATATGAGCAATTTGAATCTGAGCTATAGGGCTCGTGAGGATTATAGAAAGGTCCTTGGGGAATTGGGATAACTTGCAAAGTGAAAGTATAATGGTTCACCGAGCTCAGAAGCTCGGCTATTCCACTCTCAAAGGGAGTCTCTTGCTCCTTGGATCTATATTAATGACAGGTATTAATTACAAAGTTTTTTTCATACAACTGAGGGGTCCTCTTCAACGGAGGCCCTATTTAATATTTATAACCCAATTCTTATTCCTAAAGAAGCTGCAGCGGGATCTCCCTTGATCTTGGGAGAGGATCTTGGGTGGTTGAGAGTTTCGTGCCTTAATTACCGCCCTCTATTGCTTCGGGGATGTCTCCTGTTAGCCAGTTATCCCCTTTTCATCTTCTTTAATGTTTCCCTTGATCCGAGCTTGAGGTCTGGGCCTATGAGCTCGGGTTCATTATTCGACCTCCTTGTCTGATCTTACTTCCCAAGCTCGTACTTAGTCAAGTTCCTTTCCACGTATTATCAATTGCCCCCAGCCCTTGGTTCAAGTGGACTTGGGTAAGGGCTGAACTAAGGCTGGCTAAGATAAACCTCCACCTGGTGGCCTCGATATGCGTGTGAATAGGTTTTAACGATTACAGGTAATTATTTTCTTCCTCATTTTTTGTGCACGTTCTCCACTTTGAAGCCCCACGTATCGAAGGATTTAAATGTCCCTGCGCTGATAGGAAACGACTCATTTCACCCTTTGAATTCTCTCTCTAGCTTTTCCCCTTTCTTCTTCTTGCGATTTCAATTTTCCCAACTTGCTGGTGTTCCTTAGGGTTTCGCAGGAAATCAATTCCCCTTGATTTAACTTGAGGTTTCAATGGAATCCGCTCCTCGCCTTCATCTTGAGCTTTGGCCCACCATTCATCCTTACGTAGGTACACTTCTTGCCCTCTGTTCACCTCTTCGTTCTGGATCTCTCGAATCTGAGGTGGTGTATGCATTTTTGGACTTTTTGATTCTGTTATTTTAGGAACCGAGGTTGCTCCTTGTCTCGCATTTCCCTTTTTTTGGACCCTTATTCCACTGCTAGGATCTTTGTCATCGGTCGTTGGTGTCTTGACCCTTTAACCCTCAGAGAGTGTTTCTTAGAGATTCCTCCACTTTATAAATCTTTTAAACTTCCTTACTCTTACCCAACTATGTCTGCTTCTTCCGAAGCCATTGGCTTGTCTATTTCCATCATGGGAGATAGGTCCCTCGAAGTAGAGGATACTGATTTAGGAGATGTGGGAGACGAGATTGATAACTTTCCTGGTGTCGATTTTGTCGACATCAAGGAAAATGTTGAGGAGCCTCCCTCTTCGTCCTCTCCAATACCTAAGAATCCTAGCAAAGGTAAAGTCAAGATGAGTGGCGTAGGGGTCTCTGGTAGTGGTGAGGGTGTAGGGCCTGTCTCCAGAGCTGCAGAGCACGTGGACTTTAGCGACATCACTCCTTCTTATACGAAGGTTCTGGTTGCACGCTTTAGTTTCCCTCTGGGTGTAGAATATTGGTGTCCAGATATATACACCTGATATGACTCTCCAGTATAACTTCCTGTAATGGCCCAGCGTCTGTAATGCTACTTACTTCAAAAAAGAATCAATATACAGGCTCAAGGAGCAAGAGACTCCATTGCAGTGGATGTAACCTCAGTCCGCCGGCTGGGGTGAACCACTTAACTCCTGTGCCTCTCCCTACCGATTAGGCTATCCCTCAGTTCTTACCACCTAAATAAAACTCATCAACTCCCTGTCCATAACCGGACTTGGGCCATAATTTTCGAGACCCCATCATTATTCAATGAATAATTCACATTACATAAGAGAATATATGTAGGAACGGCCAAAATCCTAATCGTCCCCATAATAAAGGTAAAATCTCTAAATATACGAAAATTACAAAAAATAAAAAATTGTAATCTAACTAATTAACATAAAAATATGTGTCATTTGGCGTCCAACCCAACTGACAACACTTAATTTAGAATTTCATATGATTTATTATTAATTTCTAAATACTTTTCTAAAATGGCAAAAATGGGATTTTGAAGGCCTAAATGATGGAATTTGACCCGAAACTGAAGGAGTTCATGGCGAAGCGATGAGTTTTGATCATTGGCCCAATTCAGATCAAACACCACTGTCTCAATCAATTATGGGTCCGAGCTATTTTGCCCCTACTATCACCTGTTTGTTTTTCTTTGGGCCTTGGATCCACGATAGTCTTCCTACTCCAAGTAATCAACATCCACTTGTTTTACATCATTGTTACCCCATTGCCTATAAAAAGGGGCATATTTTTACATTGTATACACATTATTCCTTCCTAGTCTTCCCTTTTCCAATTTATTGTATTTGTTTTATGGCCTACTAAAAGCACATCTAAGGCCAGCAAATATGCTTTCAATAAAGTACGGTATTTATTCTTGATCTAATATTTTTAATGTTTGATTTGTTCTTTTAATTCAATTCGTGTTTTCTAGTAAATTTTTTGCTCTGTTTAATTTCTTGATTCGTTATACCACGTACATTGAGTACTTGAGATTCCGTATGAGTCCAATAACTGGTTATTCTGTTCTTGAATTAATTAATTAAAAATTTTATTAGATAATTGATGCATTATTTGTAACAAATTTAGGGTTTATTTGTTAGAGAACTTAATTTATCATAAACTCTAGGCATGGTGAATGCTTGTAATCTGCATGTGAATTCCCAGATTTATTCAAATAATTTATTAGTTATAACTTTTGATGTTTTCATATTATCATTGCTAAATATTTCGATTCGAATCACTCATTGTCTGATTCCCAATTGAATTCAAAAACTAATATTTGCTATGTAGTATTTCAAATTATTTTTTCTCAATCAACCTCTGTTCTTTTGAACAAAACCAATTTCAAATATCTTCAGGATGTTTTTATTTCTGTTCCTTGTGTTCTAAAGTATTTTTCAATCCTTGTGGTACGATCTCGGACTTCTAAGTTTGTATATTACTTTGTGGCAACCTACACTTGGGTTTGCATATTTGAAGGTGTGGCAAGGACCAAACCACTATTTGTTTATTGGAGGATCGAGGTTGATGGTTGATATATCATAATCCTAGGAAGGATTCGTTACTACTGATGCTTCTCTATAATCCTTTCCTGAATATCGTTGTCAAACAGGGTGATAGTTTTGAGAATGTGTAGTTTTGTGGCTAGATATATTTGTTATGTGGATTCTTGTTTATTTAGTGTGCATGCATGAGATATTGTACTATGAAATATGATTTTATGAATGATTCGATGTTGATTCAAATTTTAATGATTCTACTGCGTAAACTTGAGATCGTCAATTGACATTGTTTGATTTCAAAATTATGTATGTTATTTTACCAACAAAGATTTACCTATTTTATTGTTGTGAAAGCTTGTTTGAGTTTGAAAAAGTTTTCCTATTGGGTTTTGTTGCTCATCGTACAATATAACATTTTTCAGAATTCGGCATTGAGGAGTGTCTCGGGCTAAGTGAGCAAGTAGAATGAGATGCAGAGGTAGATCAAGATGTGGATCCTTATATGGAGGCTTAGAGATGCTTCTTAGTTTAAATTTCTGAATTATCAATGATTGGGTAGATTTTTTTGGAATATTCATTCATTAGTTAGTTGAAAGGATTATTATTTTGATTTTTGAATGTAAACATAAGGATTTGTTTATGTTTTTTTTTTTTTGAGATTTATCTAATTAGTTATTGGATGTTGAATGTTTATTTATTTATTTAATGGTACTTTTTAATTTTGTTGTGGTTAGATGATTCATAGGTAGATAATACATATGAATATGAAGTTGGAGCATGTAAAACCCCGTATAAAAATTAAATAAGGATACTATTATCTTAAGAGTTCTCTTAATATAAATAAAACGATAGTAGAAACTTAGAATCATTGTTGAAAGATTGATCATAAAGCTTGAGTTTCAAATGAATTGACTTTTGGGTCAAACTTAGTTTCGAATGTGTGTAAGCTTAAGAAGAGTGATTAGGTAAGTTTCTAAATGTTTTTAGGTCAAACAAATGCCTCCACTGAATCCGAAAGGTCAAAAAACATTGGGAGAAGTAATATGGGATGTATTAGAAGATTGGAAGTATTTTGGAATTAAAACATATTATGTAGAGGATTTGGGTAGAAATGAATTTGATACTACCTTAGTATTTTGGCTATAACATTTTATTCCTAACTCTAATTGGTCTGATGTTTGGCTAGTACAAACTAAACTTTAAGAGCTACAAAAGTGTATTTCACGAAAATTTTCTAAATCGGCTTCTAACTAGATCAAAATTGATCTGGAAGTTGAGGGTATTCTATCACCCGCGTCCAGACGGGAATAGACACACATCCGGACGCGTTTTGCAGAAAGTTAGGCAAAGAAATATGCGTCCGGAAACTAGAAAACACACATCTGGATGCACCAAATCAGGGGCTTCATGCCCCAGGCCTATTTTGGGTGTTTTCTCCCAATTTTCACTTAATCAATTCTAATCCTAGAAAGGTTTAGAAAGGAAGAAGGAAGAGGAAAAACAAGAGATTAAAGTGTTGATTTAAGTTGAGAAAGATCAAATCTTCTAGTTCTCATACAAAAGCTAAGGAAGCAATGTAGGAGTTTCTTCCTATTCTCTTCCATTGAGGTCAAGGTTTATATATATGTATGTTTTAACTCTAAATATTATTTATATGTTAGGAAATCCTTGATTCTTGATAGTCTTGCAAATATTACCATGTTTTAAACAAAGTCATGGTTGGATAGCCATGAAATCTCTTTTTCTTGTATTAAAACCCTAATTTTCAAGAGAAATTGATTTTTCTCTTGATTTTTTGTTTGTTCTTGATTTCAAAACTCTAGTGCTTGATATTGAACAATAAAATGGTATTTTTTGAGGATCTCTTGCATATTTTCTTAAATTATTCTATTGGAATAATACAAGTGAAATTTGAGAATTTTGGATTTTACTTGGGATTGGAGAAATTAGTTAGGTATTGTACCTCTTATGGATGTTTGGAGGATCATGGGTGACCGTTGACTGGGTATCGTAGAGTGGGTAGATACGTTTCTTATTCCGTGCGGGTTTGAGTTTTTTCTACCACTAGTAGTATGGTTGGTACCTTTTGAGGACTAAACCACTATTTGCTCACGAGTATCGAGGCTGAGAGTTAATATACTATTCCTGGATTGGATTCGTCATTGCTGATGCATCGAAATGCGTCCTTCCTAAAGTTGTATATTCTTGCGAGAATTTAGTGTGTGTGTGTGTGTGGGCTAGGATATTCTCGATGTGTTTATTCATGCGATATCTTACATCAGACCTAAGATACATTGTGGGCTATTGTTTATTGTGCAAATGGTTGTTTATGGTTTATTGTGGAAAGGAGTTTATGGTCGAATTGNATTTTGTAAATTAAGAAAAACTACAATCTCTTAAAATCCAAGTAAAACCTGCAAGCATGGCAGCACCCTACATCTTCCCATATATAACCATTAAAATTGTAGACCAACAGTACACTCAACACAGCAGAATCTAATCAATAAAATGCACATCACATCAACCTACCTCCTTCTAATAACTCATCAGCACATGCAGCAAATCAGCAGCACAAAATTCAGCACAACTTGCTATTTGGACAACATAAGATGTCAAGAAAGCAGCAACAAGAGTCCATATGGTCTTAGTCATCACAAAATAAGCTGAATTGATTCTTAAATCAGCTAACAATTCTTTCCCTTGATAGTCATCTTCCCTCTTAGTATGGACTCTCCCTGAAGATGCTGGACAAATGTCAATCACCACATATCACAATGTCATACAAACAAAAAACATGTACATCCATGTATCACCATTGACCACTGTGCATTTGTGTAGGTGTAACTGTAAACATGTTACACTGTCAATGTTACCATCTTACACTTTCCATGTTACATTTTCTTGCATAGTACCCGTAAATTAACAATGAATACACACTTGTATCCCTGAACATTCTGGACAAACATCAATCACCACGTACCACAATGTCACACAAACAAAGAACATGTACATCCATGTCTCACCATTCACCAATGTACATTTGTGTACGTGCAAGTTTAAACATGTTACACTTGCAATGTTACCCTGTTATATTTTACAAGTTACACTTTTTGACATGGTACCTGTAAATCAACAATTAATTCACACTTGTATCCCTGGACATTCTGGACAAACACCAATCACTACATACCACAATGTCACACAAACAAAGAATATGTAAATCCATGTGTCGCCATTCACCAATGTGCATTTATATACGTGCAAGTTTAAACATGTTATACTTACAATGTTACTTTGTTACACTTTACAGGTTACACTTTTTGACATGATACCCGTGAATCAACAATGAATTCACACTTGTATCCCTGGACAATATGGATAAACATCAATCACCACATATCACAATATCTCACAAATAAAGAACATGTACATCCATGTCTCACCATTCACCAATGTGCATTTGTGTACGTGCAAGTTTAAACATGTTACACTTGCAATGTTACCCTGTTATATTTTACAAGTTACACTTTTTGACATGGTACCTGTAAATCAACAATTAATTCACACTTGTATCCCTGGACATTCTGGACAAACACCAATCACTACATACCACAATGTCACACAAACAAAGAATATGTAAATCCATGTGTCGCCATTCACCAATGTGCATTTATATACGTGCAAGTTTAAACATGTTATACTTACAATGTTACTTTGTTACACTTTACAGGTTACACTTTTTGACATGATACCCGTGAATCAACAATGAATTCACACTTGTATCCCTGGACAATATGGATAAACATCAATCACCACATATCACAATATCTCACAAATAAAGAACATGTACATCCATGTCTCACCATTCACCAATGTGCATTTGTGTACGTGCAAGTTTAAACATGTTACACTTGCAATATTACCCTGTTACACTTTACAGGTTACATTTTTTGACATGGTACCTGTGAATCAACACCTGTATCCCTGCACATTATGAATAAACATCAATCACCACATATCACAATATCTCACAAACAAAAAACATGTACATTCATGTCTTATCATTCACCAATGTGCATTTGTGTACGTGCAAGTTTAAATATATTACACTTTCAATGTTACCCTGTTACACTTTCTATGTTACACTTTTAAAATGGTAACCGTGAATCAATAATGAATGCACACTTGCATCCCTGGACAATCTGGATAAACCTCAATCATCACATACCATAATGTCACACAAACAAATGTCTCATCTTACAATAATCATCAAGGGTAAAGTACATAAGAAATGAAAACTTTGTCAATTGTCTTCAAATTTTTTCTTCAATTCCCTACGGATTTTGAGATATTTTTCATTCCAAGAATTTGGATGATTGAGAAAAAGTGATAAAATTTCAGCTCGAAACTCGGTCAGCTCTCTTGCTGTTAACCTCACATTAATCTCTTCTCCTTTTGTAAGTTTTTTCATTATGTAACATACATGTAAACCGCATGGAACCCTACATTAACTCCAATAGTTAATATGTATTGATATTTTTTAAAAACAACAATTTCATTGGAAGAACAAGTACTTACAAGTTTGTCTTTTATTGTGGACATGTCTAACATGATATTATTGGAAGCTCCTTATCCTGTGTGTCTATGTTGATCCCCTTCGAATGATTGAACTCCGTAATCTTCTTTTCAACATATTTTTTTTACAATTACATAAATATGTTTAATATTATGGATATACACCAAACCAATATGAGCTATAAACATCACTATTGTAACATAATCACACCAATATGATTGCATTCTCTAGATACATATTCTGACTGCCTTTCGTCCTTGGTCTTAATGAGTTGTAATGTGTTCAGACACCTTCTTCAGTATTCAATACCAGCAGAGTCCAGTAGTCCGGAGAATAATTTTCTTTCCGACCATTTGAATTTATAGGAAAAACAACATATTTTGAATCTCCGAATGCTGGTATGTGCTTGTCTATTTCTTTTTCACGTGCATACTCTAAATTTGGAAGAGTTACAAAAGACTACATATTCAAAATATGTAAAAAAATAAGGTATTAAACAACTGATAAATAATTTAAATGAACAACTAGTATTACATTGTGCTATTTATAAATCTTATCCAACAAAGACTATTAATGAAGTAGTAACGTTTTTGAAATATGGACAACTCATTGTAATCATCAATTCCTTTTAGCATATCAGTCCAACAATCAATGACCTATTAAAAAACAAATATCATGTTCCACTACACAGACTATGTTACACTGTCAACAACACTTTATATCTAGAAAATTCAGTTAGATGTTACACTTTTAACAAATACGTACGTTGTTGTATAGCTCGTATTAGGGATGACAGTGGACCGGGGAAGAGCGGGTATTCGTCCAAACCCGCCCCGTTTGGACAGGGGATGGACTATACGTATTGGACGGTGGACGTGTACGGGGATACCCGTATAAACCCGTACGGGGATGAAGGCGGGGATGGACTTACCTTTACCCCCGCCCCGCCCCCGCCCATCCCCTCGCTGCCCTCGCTACCCGTTATATATATGTATATATATATATACTCACAAGTCTTAACTAAACATATTTACTGTAACTACTAATCTAGAAATATGGTAATCAAACTAACAAGTGACATTATTTTGTGGTAATCTTATCAACTTTTTTCCTGGTTATTATTTTTTCTATTTGTGTTCACTAATTGAAATTGTTAGGAGTTTGGATTGACCATGCTCTAAAAACAGATAAGAGAGAGTAAGATAGTTTTGCATTTCATTGTGAATAGAAATATTGTGAATGGAAGTTGATAAGTAACTCTGATAGAGTGAACTAAGAAATTGAGAGAATTATTGAATTAGCGAAATTTTAAGATTTCATCTTTTAACACTTTATGGTTGTAATATGAATTGTAATAATAAAATTTTTTCTAAGAAACTTCAAGTATAGTGCTATCGTTTTCTTAGTTCAATTTTATTTTTCTTTTCTTCATTTCTCTCTAATAGTTTGATTTCTCTTTTTGTGGTCCAATGACACTTTAAACAGAATACTATATTGTTTTGATTTTTATATTATGTAATCTAGATTATTCACTAGATTATTTAGAATGTTGTTGAATTATTTAAAATATTAGAATTATTTAGAATTTTAGATTATGCTACTTGGGCTTGGGCTTGAGCTTAAACGGGTATGGAAAAGCGGGGACGGGGATTAAAAATTTATCCGTGGACGGGGATGGGGATGAAAATTATACCTGTTAACAAGGGTGGACCGGGGATAGACAGAGTTTTTTTAAGCGGGTACGAGGATGAAGACTACACTCCCCGCCCCCGCTTCGATCCACTGACATCCTTAGCTCGCATGAAGGTGTCATTATTTTCAAAGTATCCTCCACATATATTACGCTTTCAACTCCAAACTCATACCATATTTGAACACTACAATGTCATAAAATTTAGAAACAAACTTGTCATATATTCTATAGTAATGAACAACTTTTTAATAACAAAGTAGGCAAACTTGACGGTGACACTTACCCGTAACCTTCTTCATTATATATCGTCGTCAATTTGTTGAAATTAATGGTATCAAATACTTCACAGTCCCGCCACATTTTTTTTATCTCTTTGTCTGTCAGTCCTTCAATGGTAGTTATCTTTTCCTTGCTGTCATCGNCAATTTGTTGAAATTAATGGTATTCAATACTTCACAGTCCCGCCACATTTTTTTTTATCTCTTTGTCTGTCAGTCCTTCAATGGTAGTTATCTTTTCCTTGCTGTCATCGTCATCAACAAGCTCAACTGTTCTCTCACATTTGTTTTCACTCAAATCTGTTTTACGGCTGATCGTATCAAACGTAACAATCTTTTTTTTCCCACTATACTCGAATTGTGCATCTTTATTTCGTTTCCTGTCTCTTTTCTTTATGTTTCGGACCATAGATGTTTTNCCACATTTGTTTTACTCAAATCTGTTTTACGGCTGATCGTATCAAACATAACAATCTTTTTTTTCCCACTATACTCGAATTATGCATCTTTATTTCGTTTCCTGTCTCTTTTCTTTATGTTTCGGACCATAGATGTTTTTCCTGTTTTTTTCTTTCCCACATGATCTTCACCTGCAATGTTGTCTTTCTAATATTTCTGAGTTATAAAATGAACAGATAATTCATTGATTTGATCAATCAACTCAGCGTTCTCCTTTTCTAGATTTTGTATTGTATCCTTGCAACCTTGTATTTCTGCTTCAAAAGTTTGTTCCCTCTTTTTCAAATTTTTAACAACTTCTTTCAACTCATTTATAATCGTCTCTTTTTCTTGAATTTTCAATGTGAATGTAGAATGTTGTTTGTCAAACCCAACACCAACATAAATAAAATGAGAATGCTGCAAATAACATTTGTCTGTGACAATGTTCCTTATAACAATTTTGTACACATCATTTTTCTTCAATATGTCTTGAAGCNCAAATAACATTTGTCTGTGACAATGTTCCTTATAACAATTTTGTACACATCATTTTTTTTCAATATGTCTTGAAGCTTTTGGGTGTTTCTGTCTGTTTTTTCTCCTACAGCACCAACATTGTGCGTCACTTTGTTCATTGCAGCATCAATAAGAGATTCAAATGCCANTTTGTACACATCATTTTTCTTCAATATGTCTTGAAGCCTTTGGGTGTTTCTGTCTGTTTTTTCTCCTACAGCACCAACATTGTGCGTCACTTTGTTCATTGCAGCATCAATAAGAGATTCAAATGCCACATTTGAATGTCCATCACCTCTAATTACATCCTCCAAATCATCATCATGACCAAGAAATGTATCATTTTATGCCTGCTTATTCCCACCACACTCAAAAACTTCTTCATCCACCCGTGCATGTTCTGCCTCCTTTTCTGTCTGCTTATACCTGCTTCTTCTCCTTTTCTANAAACTTTGTCAATTGTCTTCAAATTTTTTCTTCAATTCCCTACGGATTTTGAGATATTTTTCATTCCAAGAATTTGGATGATTGAGAAAAAGTGATAAAATTTCAGCTCGAAACTCGGTCAGCTCTCTTGCTGTTAACCTCACATTAATCTCTTCTCCTTTTGTAAGTTTTTTTATTATGTAACATACATGTAAACCGCATGGAACCCTACATTAACTCCAATAGTTAATATGTATTGATATTTTTTAAAAACAACAATTTCATTGGAAGAACAAGTACTTACAAGTTTGTCTTTTATTGTGGACATGTCTAACATGATATTATTGGAAGCTCCTTATCCTGTGTGTCTATGTTGATCCCCTTCGAATGATTGAACTCCGTAATCTTCTTTTCAACATATTTTTTTTACAATTACATAAATATGTTTAATATTATGGATATACACCAAACCAATATGAGCTATAAACATCACTATTGTAACATAATCACACCAATATGATTGCATTCTCTAGATACATATTCTGACTGCCTTTCGTCCTTGGTCTTAATGAGTTGTAATGTGTTCAGACACCTTCTTCAGTATTCAATACCAGCAGAGTCCAGTAGTCCGGAGAATAATTTTCTTTCCGACCATTTGAATTTATAGGAAAAACAACATATTTTGAATCTCCGAATGCTGGTATGTGCTTGTCTATTTCTTTTTCACGTGCATACTCTAAATTTGGAAGAGTTACAANTTGTAAAGTATAAAGTGTGAAGTTTAAAGTGTAGTGTTACATGGTACACTAATGGATTGTTATTGAAAAATTTTGGGAGTGGTCCACTATTCTTTATTTTTTTGGTAAACTAGTATGATGTTACACTATTTTGGTAAATTTGTTACACTTCCATGTGTTACCATTCACATGTTACAGTTTGTATATTACACTGTGAAGTGAACACAATCCACATGTAATCTTAAAAATGTTTAATCACAGAGTATAAGAACAAACAATCATGTCACTAAACAACCCAGGCAATTAACATTCACGGCACACAAATCTTTTAAAATAACAACAAAAAATCAGTGTAAACTTAACAATATAACAANATGGACAACTCATTGTAATCATCAATTCCTTTTAGCATATCAGTCCAACAATCAATGACCTATTAAAAAACAAATATCATGTTCCACTACACAGACTATGTTACACTGTCAACAACACTTTATATCTAGAAAATTCAGTTAGATGTTACACTTTTAACAAATACGTACGTTGTTGTATAGCTCGTATTAGGGATGACAGTGGACCGGGGAAGAGCGGGTATTCGTCCAAACCCGCCCCGTTTGGACAGGGGATGGACTATACGTATTGGACGGTGGACGTGTACGGGGATACCCGTATAAACCCGTACGGGGATGAAGGCGGGGATGGACTTACCTTTACCCCCGCCCCGCCCCCGCCCATCCCCTCGCTGCCCTCGCTACCCGTTATATATATGTATATATATATATACTCACAAGTCTTAACTAAACATATTTACTGTAACTACTAATCTAGAAATATGGTAATCAAACTAACAAGTGACATTATTTTGTGGTAATCTTATCAACTTTTTTCCTGGTTATTATTTTTTCTATTTGTGTTCACTAATTGAAATTGTTAGGAGTTTGGATTGACCATGCTCTAAAAACAGATAAGAGAGAGTAAGATAGTTTTGCATTTCATTGTGAATAGAAATATTGTGAATGGAAGTTGATAAGTAACTCTGATAGAGTGAACTAAGAAATTGAGAGAATTATTGAATTAGCGAAATTTTAAGATTTCATCTTTTAACACTTTATGGTTGTAATATGAATTGTAATAATAAAATTTTTTCTAAGAAACTTCAAGTATAGTGCTATCGTTTTCTTAGTTCAATTTTATTTTTCTTTTCTTCATTTCTCTCTAATAGTTTGATTTCTCTTTTTGTGGTCCAATGACACTTTAAACAGAATACTATATTGTTTTGATTTTTATATTATGTAATCTAGATTATTCACTAGATTATTTAGAATGTTGTTGAATTATTTAAAATATTAGAATTATTTAGAATTTTAGATTATGCTACTTGGGCTTGGGCTTGAGCTTAAACGGGTATGGAAAAGCGGGGACGGGGATTAAAAATTTATCCGTGGACGGGGATGGGGATGAAAATTATACCTGTTAACAAGGGTGGACCGGGGATAGACAGAGTTTTTTTAAGCGGGTACGAGGATGAAGACTACACTCCCCGCCCCCGCTTCGATCCACTGACATCCTTAGCTCGCATGAAGGTGTCATTATTTTCAAAGTATCCTCCACATATATTACGCTTTCAACTCCAAACTCATACCATATTTGAACACTACAATGTCATAAAATTTAGAAACAAACTTGTCATATATTCTATAGTAATGAACAACTTTTTAATAACAAAGTAGGCAAACTTGACGGTGACACTTACCCGTAACCTTCTTCATTATATATCGTCGTCAATTTGTTGAAATTAATGGTATCAAATACTTCACAGTCCCGCCACATTTTTTTT
>CAUOFW020001225.1:62136-108529 GCA_963454935.2 Ilex paraguariensis
TAAATTTGTTACACTTCCATGTGTTACCATTCACATGTTACAGTTTGTATATTACACTGTGAAGTGAACACAATCCACATGTAATCTTAAAAATGTTTAATCACAGAGTATAAGAACAAACAATCATGTCACTAAACAACCCAGGCAATTAACATTCACGGCACACAAATCTTTTAAAATAACAACAAAAAATCAGTGTAAACTTAACAATATAACAACATAAAAACGTTTCAAAACAAGTGTAATAACAAAAGCGTATCATTAATTGTGTAACGAAATACAATTTTCCAAATAGTTTTAAATTATCAAACAATTAAAATAAGATTCAAATATATAAACTTAAACAAGAAAAAAAGTGTAATGTAACCCATTATGATAATACACAAAAAAAAACATATTCTTATTGAATAAGGAATAAACATTTTGTATTCCTGCACAATATATTATTATCCAACAAGAGCACCTTATAAACATAATATACTGTTTCGTGTCTAATTGTCTATTATTAAACACAGTATTGGTAAATTTGTCACATTTTTATATATGTTACACTTTATATATTTATATTATCATATTCACACATTCAATATTTATTATTAACACATAGTGTAATCAGAGATAATTACACACAAGAATAATAAACAAGTGTGTCACTTAACACTTCACAACACAACAAAGTTTAATAACCAAAGCAAAAAGATTAAGTGAAACAAAATAAAAGTGTTTCAAATAAAGTGTAACACCAAAAGTGTAACATGAATTGTATAATCCAACACAATACAAACACCAGTTACATTGTCTTGAAACAAACTCTTGTGTGCATATGTATTCAGTCAACCCAATTCACACATATATTCAAGTATTGAAAAAAAATAAAAGAGTTACAATATCCAACAATTCATGGTATAAACAATACATAATTTGACCAAAAAACAACAAAGATGAATATTAGAGGCCACTCAATATTCAAACAAAAAAAAATAGGGTTTTAATACATGAAATTAACGACACAAAAAAATGAGAAGTGTAATGTAACCCATTATGATAAAACACAATTAAATAAACAGGGAATGAAAAATGGTATTGTACTAAATTTTTTGATTATGGGTGACCCATTATCATATTACACAATATATATACACACACACACACACATAAATATACAAACATATATTACCTCTTTCGACGATCAAAACAATCAACGAACACAGAATAAAACTCATTTCAAACCACAATCGAACAAATATCAAGAACAAGGAAGGCCGAAAAAACTCACTTCTATGAAAACTCTCTTCAATCGATCGTGGGTTTGTAACCTGAATGCTTATTGAATCGATGAACAATGGAGATTCAGCACCCTTTCTCTGATTAAACCAACAATGGGATGAGGAAGAAGATGAATCGCCTTCTTTGATGAGGAAATGAAGACCGACGGTTTGGTGGGAAGGGAAGTAATGAACAGTCATTTTTTTTTGGAACACAAAGAGATACATTACAGTTTTTGAGGAAGTTGAAAAGATTTTGGATTAATGGAGCCTAAATTTGAGCAATTATGATAACTGTAATATTACATTTTTTAAGGAAATAAAAATAATAAAAAAGGGCATTTTAGTCTTTAGACCCAAGTACTGTACNGCCTACTTATTTTTTCAACTTCACCACTTTCGACTTTTTCCTCAATTTTAGATTGGCCCACTTCTTCATTTTTGCTTCCCTTATATTTCAGAAAAACTTTATCTTTTGTTGTTCTACTCAATCTATGTCTCAAAACCTTTGTAATATTTTTAAAATATACAATTGTATGTATTAATTAACACAAGTGTAACATGCAAGTGTATCATTACATTGTGATATTTATGATGCAAGTGTATTATATGATAACATTAAAAAAAAAGATATAACAATAATGTAAAATGAATATATTAATTTGAATTTGTTATATTTAACCAACTTACATATATTGACTTCAACTTTTCAAGTGTCCTTTGTTTCATTGCTCTTTGAAGTTCCGGCAGTTTTCATTTCAAAATCCTTGGTATTGCATTTGGATTATCAAACTTGACAATTGTTGTATGTTCACAAAGTCAATACTGCACATAAATACAAATTTAATTTAATCCAATGAGTTACATTATGTTTATTGGACAACAGGAAACAATATTGAAAATACAACCAGGCTGTTAACATCTTACCAGTAACAACATTACACATCCACTAACTCCAGATGGGCTGCTACTCTTTTTTTGAAATGAAGAGATAAGAGATTCATGTATTGCACTTGACCAATCATACTTCTTCATTTCATCTATATCTTCAACGTATAAAACAAATCTTCATCCTATAGCTGTCTCAGTGGTTGTAAAAAATAGTATAACCATTAAAAATAGGCATAGGAGTCTTGCAACGTCATGTTTGTTTGTACCTCTTGCTGCTTCAAGCAATCTATTCCTTATCAAAGTTGATGTCAACCTGCTATCTTTCTTGAATCTCCTTTTAACAAATTTTGTATTTTCCTTAGAATGAGATAAACAATCCATGAGATCGCGTCCATCATCAATGACAAAAATTATTTTCACATCACTCCTTCTCAATTTAATGTACTTGCCACCAATGTAAAATTTAGATTTATTATCATTGAAGCACATAATTACATCATATATAATAGTATCGCTCTTCCTACACCATGTCCTGTCTAATTTTTTGTCAATGATGGATTCAAATAGTAACCAGAAATGGTGTTTTCCTCAAAACAATCTTGTGTGCTTCACTAATGTTAATTTCATATATTGCTCTAATTATCACAAGTAAATTCGATCTGTATTTAGCATCTTGCTTCGATTCCACGACTTGTTTTTTCCCCCATCACAGCTCTGAGGTGGAAAGTAACAAAGAAAAAATGTGTATAAAGTATACCAAAAGGTTAACTAAAAATATAACAATATAAAAAAAAATAGACAACCAAAAAAATAGTGTATAACACAGCCACATAACTGAATCAAATAACAATGTATGACACATTCAAAAAGTGAAGCAAAAACAATGTATAACACAGTCTAATCAGTGAAGCACAAAACAGAATATAACCAGTAATAGTGTCTCCTTTTTCCATGTCACATTGAAATTGTAAAGTGTAAAGTGTGAAGTGTAAAGTGTAGTGTTACATGGTACACTAATGGATTGTTATTAAAAAAGTTTGGGAGTGGTCCACTGTTCTTTATTTTTTTGGTAAACTAGTATGTTGTTACACTATTTTGGTAAATTTGTTACACTTCCATGTGTTACCATTCACATGTTACAGTTTGTATATTACACTGTGAAGTGAACACAATCCACATGTAATCTTAAAAATGTTTAATCACAGAGTATAAGAACAAACAATCATGTCACTAAACAACCCGGGCAATTAACATTCACAGCACACAAATCTTTTAAAATAACAACAAAAAATCAGTGTAAACTTAACAATATAACAACATAAAAATGTTTCAAAACAAGTGTAATAACAAAAGCGTATCATTAATTGTGTAACGAAACACAATTTTCCAAATAGTTCTAAATTATCAAACAATTAAAATAAGATTCAAATATATAAACTTAAACAAGAAAAAAAGTGTAATGTAACCCATTATGATAATACACAAAAAAAAACATATTCTTATTGAATAAGGAATAAACATTTTGTATTCCTGCACAATATATTATTATCCAACAAGAGCACCTTATAAACATAATATACTGTTTCGTGTCTAATTGTCTATTATTAAACACAGTATTGGTAAATTTGTCACATTTTTATATATGTTACACTTTATATATTTATATTATCATATTCACACATTCAATATTTATTATTAACACATAGTGTAATCAGAGATAATTACACACAAGAATAATAAACAAGTGTGTCACTTAACACTTCACAACACAACAAAGTTTAATAACCAAAACAAAAAGATTAAGTGAAACAAAATAAAAGTGTTTCAAATAAAGTGTAACACCAAAAGTGTAACATGAATTGTATAATCCAACACAATACAAACACCAGTTACATTGTCTTGAAACAAACTCTTGTGTGCATATGTATTCAGTCAACCCAATTCACACATATATTCAAGTATTGAAAAAAAATAAAAGAGTTACAATATCCAACAATTCATGGTATAAACAATACATAATTTGACCAAAAAACAACAAAGATGAATATTAGAGGCCACTCAATATTCAAACAAAAAAAAATAGGGTTTTAATACATGAAATTAACGACACAAAAAAATGAGAAGTGTAATGTAACCCATTATGATAAAACACAATTAAATAAACAGGGAATGAAAAATGGTATTGTACTAAATTTTTTGATTATGGGTGACCCATTATCATATTACACAATATATATACACACACACACACACATAAATATACAAACATATATTACCTCTTTCGACGATCAAAACAATCAACGAACACAGAATAAAACTCATTTCAAACCACAATCGAACAAATATCAAGAACAAGGAAGGCCGAAAAAACTCACTTCTATGAAAACTCTCTTCAATCGATCGTGGGTTTGTAACCTGAATGCTTATTGAATCGATGAACAATGGAGATTCAGCACCCTTTCTCTGATTAAACCAACAATGGGATGAGGAAGAAGATGAATCGCCTTCTTTGGTGAGGAAATGAAGACCGACGGTTTGGTGGGAAGGGAAGTAATGAACAGTCATTTTTTTTTGGAACACAAAGAGATACATTACAGTTTTTGAGGAAGTTGAAAAGATTTTGGATTAATGGAGCCTAAATTTGAGCAATTATGATAACTGTAATATTACATTTTTTAAGGAAATAAAAATAATAAAAAAGGGCATTTTAGTCTTTAGACCCAAGTACTGTACCTTTTTTCAAAACGTTTTTAAATGTGGACTTTTTGACAAATAAGTCTAATTTGGTGTACCGACTTCCAAAGAATCCTTGGATTATTAAGCTACAATGTACAACCAACCACTTGATGGATTTGGCCAGCCCATAGCCATTTGGACTGCCAATACTGATTTGGGTCTGGAGGTTTTAGCGGTGGGTCGATTTAAGTATCCAGGGTGGAGGATTCGAGCTAATGGTTTTGGATTAGGGGAGATGGGCCACTAGAGTTGTGNAACTTGACAATTGTTGTATGTTCACAAAGTCAATACTGCACATAAATACAAATTTAATTTAATCCAATGAGTTACATTATGTTTATTGGACAACAGGAAACAATATTGAAAATACAACCAGGCTGTTAACATCTTACCAGTAACAACATTACACATCCACTAACTCCAGATGGGCTGCTACTCTTTTTTTGAAATGAAGAGATAAGAGATTCATGTATTGCACTTGACCAATCATACTTCTTCATTTCATCTATATCTTCAACGTATAAAACAAATCTTCATCCTATANTGGTGGTCAGTCTCTGAGCTTGAGAAAATAATCGGAGCAAATTTAGACACCTTGTAACAAAAAAAAAAAAAAAAACTCAAGTCTAACTTAAAATATTTATTTCTGATTTTTAATATTTGAGTGGAGTTTGAACAACAAAAAGTTCAATCCAATTTNTTCAACGTATAAAACAAATCTTCATCCTATAGCTGTCTCAGTGGTTGTAAAAAATAGTATAACCATTAAAAATAGGCATAGGAGTCTTGCAACGTCATGTTTGTTTGTACCTCTTGCTGCTTCAAGCAATCTATTCCTTATCAAAGTTGATGTCAACCTGCTATCTTTCTTGAATCTCCTTTTAACAAATTTTGTATTTTCCTTAGAATGAGATAAACAATCCATGAGATCGCGTCCATCATCAATGACAAAAATTATTTTCACATCACTCCTTCTCAATTTAATGTACTTGCCACCAATGTAAAATTTAGATTTATTATCATTGAAGTACATAATTACATCATATATGATAGTATCGCTCTTCCTACACCATGTCCTGTCTAATTTTTTGTCAATGATGGATTCAAATAGTAACCAGAAATGGTGTTTTCCTCAAAACAACCTTGTGTGCTTCACTAATGTTAATTTCATATATTGCTCTAATTATCACAAGTAAATTCGATCTGTATTTAGCATCTTGCTTCAATTCCACGACTTGTTTTTTCCCCCATCACAGCTCTGAGGTGGAAAGTAACAAAGAAAAAATGTGTATAAAGTATACCAAAAGGTTAACTAAAAATATAACAATATAAAAAAAAATAGACAACCAAAAAAATAGTGTATAACACAGCCACATAACTGAATCAAATAACAATGTATGACACATTCAAAAAGTGAAGCAAAAACAATGTATAACACAGTCTAATCAGTGAAGCACAAAACAGAATATAACCAGTAATAGTGTCTCCTTTTTCCATGTCACATTGAAATTGTAAAGTATAAAGTGTGAAGTTTAAAGTGTAGTGTTACATGGTACACTAATGGATTGTTATTGAAAAATTTTGGGAGTGGTCCACTATTCTTTATTTTTTTGGTAAACTAGTATGATGTTACACTATTTTGGTAAATTTGTTACACTTCCATGTGTTACCATTCACATGTTACAGTTTGTATATTACACTGTGAAGTGAACACAATCCACATGTAATCTTAAAAATGTTTAATCACAGAGTATAAGAACAAACAATCATGTCACTAAACAACCCAGGCAATTAACATTCACGGCACACAAATCTTTTAAAATAACAACAAAAAATCAGTGTAAACTTAACAATATAACAACATAAAAACGTTTCAAAACAAGTGTAATAACAAAAGCGTATCATTAATTGTGTAACGAAATACAATTTTCCAAATAGTTTTAAATTATCAAACAATTAAAATAAGATTCAAATATATAAACTTAAACAAGAAAAAAAGTGTAATGTAACCCATTATGATAATACACAAAAAAAAACATATTCTTATTGAATAAGGAATAAACATTTTGTATTCCTGCACAATATATTATTATCCAACAAGAGCACCTTATAAACATAATATACTGTTTCGTGTCTAATTGTCTATTATTAAACACAGTATTGGTAAATTTGTCACATTTTTATATATGTTACACTTTATATATTTATATTATCATATTCACACATTCAATATTTATTATTAACACATAGTGTAATCAGAGATAATTACACACAAGAATAATAAACAAGTGTGTCACTTAACACTTCACAACACAACAAAGTTTAATAACCAAAACAAAAAGATTAAGTGAAACAAAATAAAAGTGTTTCAAATAAAGTGTAACACCAAAAGTGTAACATGAATTGTATAATCCAACACAATACAAACACCAGTTACATTGTCTTGAAACAAACTCTTGTGTGCATATGTATTCAGTCAACCCAATTCACACATATATTCAAGTATTGAAAAAAAATAAAAGAGTTACAATATCCAACAATTCATGGTATAAACAATACATAATTTGACCAAAAAACAACAAAGATGAATATTAGAGGCCACTCAATATTCAAACAAAAAAAAATAGGGTTTTAATACATGAAATTAACGACACAAAAAAATGAGAAGTGTAATGTAACCCATTATGATAAAACACAATTAAATAAACAGGGAATGAAAAATGGTATTGTACTAAATTTTTTGATTATGGGTGACCCATTATCATATTACACAATATATATACACACACACACACACATAAATATACAAACATATATTACCTCTTTCGACGATCAAAACAATCAACGAACACAGAATAAAACTCATTTCAAACCACAATCGAACAAATATCAAGAACAAGGAAGGCCGAAAAAACTCACTTCTATGAAAACTCTCTTCAATCGATCGTGGGTTTGTAACCTGAATGCTTATTGAATCGATGAACAATGGAGATTCAGCACCCTTTCTCTGATTAAACCAACAATGGGATGAGGAAGAAGATGAATCGCCTTCTTTGGTGAGGAAATGAAGACCGACGGTTTGGTGGGAAGGGAAGTAATGAACAGTCATTTTTTTTTGGAACACAAAGAGATACATTACAGTTTTTGAGGAAGTTGAAAAGATTTTGGATTAATGGAGCCTAAATTTGAGCAATTATGATAACTGTAATATTACATTTTTTAAGGAAATAAAAATAATAAAAAAGGGCATTTTAGTCTTTAGACCCAAGTACTGTACCTTTTTTCAAAACGTTTTTAAATGTGGACTTTTTGACAAATAAGTCTAATTTGGTGTACCGACTTCCAAAGAATCCTTGGATTATTAAGCTACAATGTACAACCAACCACTTGATGGATTTGGCCAGCCCATAGCCATTTGGACTGCCAATACTGATTTGGGTCTGGAGGTTTTAGCGGTGGGTCGATTTAAGTATCCAGGGTGGAGGATTCGAGCTAATGGTTTTGGATTAGGGGAGATGGGCCACTAGAGTTGTGAGGAAAGAGGGTTTGCAATGTAGGTTTGCGATTTGAGTGGGCAATTCAAATCTATCTTGAATTTTTATAGGTGGTTCAGTGGTAAAGTATATATTCTTGTAAGAAAAAGGTCTTAGGTTCGATATTTTTTATACTCTCTAAGGGTCAATTACTCTTGTTTAAGAGAAAACATGTCCTTAAACTAATTTAAATTATGGTGGTCAGTCTCTGAGCTTGAGAAAATAATCGGAGCAAATTTAGACACCTTGTAACAAAAAAAAAAAAAAAAAACTCAAGTCTAACTTAAAATATTTATTTCTGATTTTTAATATTTGAGTGGAGTTTGAACAACAAAAAGTTCAATCCAATTTAAATTTGGATAAAATTGAGTCGGGCCCTCTACTTTCAAACTTATCCCGAATCCAATCTAAAAATTAATGAATTTTGTTCGACACTAATTAACCCTAAACTCTAGTTTGAGTTGTGTAACTTGAGAGTTTTTTTTTTAGGGGAGAGGAGAAGGGAGACTTGAACATTTAACCTCAAGAAAGAAAAATATTTATAAGATAAAGAGTATAATTGAACCAAAAGTTGATTGATTGTGTAACCTGAAAGTAACTTCAAGATTTTATATTGAATTCAAATTTCAACCCAAACTATGTATAATATAAAATGGTGAAGAAAAGGATACGGACAATGTATTGAATTGTTAAAATTGAAGGCTTTGTCTTTGGTCTAATGATATTTTTTACTTTGTAAAAGGTTTTTTTTTTTTTTGAGATCAAGGGTTTAAAGTCCCCAAACCTTCCCCCCTCCCCTCCCCTCCCCTCCCCTCCCAAAAAAAGATGGTAAAAAAAAAAAGTGTTGGAATTGAAGGTTTTCTATCTTAGGTTAAACTTAGGTCAATCTTTTAATTTATTTTATTTGCTCAAGTTATATACTCCTCTACGGGGAGTAAATGAATATTTTCTTGGGAGAAGAAAATGAAAGAAATACTCTTAAATGATCAAAAGTTGTTTGGATATTACTTTGTTCGATTAAATATAAAATTATATATATATTACATTTTTAATATATTAAAAGGGTTATAGGTTGACTTTTTGTTTATTCCATAAAAATTTAACCTATTAATGTTTACGAAATGAACAATAAAAGTAGACGGAAATGTTATATTATAAATTTTTTTAATATATTGTGAGTATAATACAAAAAAATTAATTTTTAAAGATATAAAATAAAAATTTTAAAATTTTTAGTGTTCAAAGTGCAATTCATCCTAAACTAACTGTACACATCTCATCTGCTGGCTACTTCCCCAACTCCATATTTCCACACACAGAAGAATCACAAACCTTGACAGGAAGAAGATGATCAGTCTCTTCTCTCACTACCCGATACCATCTTCTTCTTCTACTTCTCTCTCTTCCCTAAGAACCCTAAAACATCTCTCATTCTTAACGAAACCCAGAACAGCCGTTTATTTGAAAAGACCATTCACTGTGAACTCTCTGCTCTCTCCGGAACCTGACCCACTTCCACCCTCTGTTCAGACATTCTGGCAGTGGGTTTGTGACGAAAACATAGTCTCCCCCAAGTCACCAGTGAAGCCAGGGGTCGTACCAGAAGGTCTAGGATTGGTTGCTCAGAGATACATAGCCAAAAATGAGGTCGTTTTGGAGATTCCCAAAAGGTTTTGGATCAATCCGGACACAGTCTTATCCTCGGAGATTGGGAATGTGTGTTCTGGGTTGAAGCCTTGGGTCTCAGTTGCTCTGTTTTTGATCAGAGAGAAGCTGAGGGACGACTCGCCGTGGCGACGCTACATTGATGTTCTTCCAGAGTACACGAATTCTACTATTTATTGGTGGGCCTGCCTTAAATTGCTTCTTTACTCTATAAACCTTTGTTGAACATGCTTATCACTTGGGTTATGTATTTCTTCTTTGTACTTCTACTGTTTTTGAGATGGGTTTGAAGTTTTTTGTGTTGATAAGTTTTGCTTGATGCTCTTCCAGTGCAGGTCAGAAGAGGAGCTCTCTGAAATTCAAGGTCAGTATATTTCTTCAATTGGGCTCCGAGTTGTATTAAAAGACCTAGAATTTTGACGGAGTTACTGGTATGCTTCATTAACAATTTAAACTTTCAGATGAGTGATGGTTGAACATATTATCAGGATAAGAGATCTTTTATGGAATCTCGCCTTTACCCTAATAATCAAAAGATTAGCACGTGTTTGACCTATAATCTGGTGTGTTGGTGAGGGTTCCTTGTAATGTAAACAACATCCTCTTTAGCATTTAAGTTTTTACACGACTTGGTGGTTTAAGAGATCCGACGTAAATATGGATCTAAGCATTTGTAATTTTGTAGATTGGTCAATAGAGGAAGGTTTACCTAAGGCAGGCCTTGTTCAATTTCTATCTAGATGACTTTGATGGCAAATTCATCCACTGCTTTCTTTCTTTTCCTTATGCTATAGACATAAATGAAGTCTTTGTGGCTCTTCCTCTTCATAATAATCTCTCGAGCTATGGAGTTTCTGAGGAGTGTCGGTATGTATTAGCATGAAGTGATCATCTCACAGATTTATACGTTTGATGGATCTTATGGTGATTTATCCACAGTAGCTTTCGAGTAGTCATTGATAATGACCTTTTAACATGCTGCTGGTCGACAGTTCTTCAAGTATGCTCATTAATGGGAATTGATGAAACACCATAAACGATGTTATGTGCTAAGATATGGTTATATTTAGGAAATCTTTTATTGGAAACATTCTCATGGGAGGATTGTTTTTGGGATAACAAATAATGTATTTAATATTTTTGGTGTACGATTACTATTCAATGCTCAATTGGGCATAACTTGGGAGTATAATGAACTAAGTTCTGCAGGTACCCAACTATTCAGCACAACATTGGGTGTGAAAGAATACGTGCAGAGTGAATTTCTAAAAGTGGAAGAAGAAATCCTACTTCCTAACCAGCAACTTTTCCCTTCTTCTATAACATTGGATGACTTTTTGTGGGCATTTGGGATACTCAGATCAAGGGCATTTTCTCGCCTTCGTGGTCAAAATCTCGTTTTGATCCCTCTGGCAGACTTGGTAAGGTCTTATATTCATTGACATTTGTTTTGGGACATTTGTCATTCAATTCCGGCGAGAATGAAAACAAAAGAAAAGAAACGGTAGAATTTCTTCAGTTACAAAAAATCCACCTGCTTCCCTGACACTCTGAACTGTATGGATGACAAGTATTGTCAATGTCAATACTTATGCTTGCTTCAACTAGTTCCTAAAACTACCTTACAGATCTAGCAATTTTTTCATATGTTACATGCACTAGTGCCTACTGCAGACAATGTTTGTTTGGGGGAACGGGCACTGAACATCCTATCATGAAAGATAGAGCTGAGAATCACAATAGTTGATATATGTAATTTCCCATTCAAAGATATATCGCAATGAGCAGAATTAAGCTGTACAACAAATTCTAATTTACACGGTATACAAGCAAAGAAATTTTACTTATTGTGTGAAAAAAAGTGGAAAAGTGAATTGGGCTTCAGTCAAGAAACAGATTCTGTTTTCATCTTATAAGCANTGCAGAATTAAGCTGTACAACAAATTCTAATTTACACGGTATACAAGCAAAGAAATTTTACTTATTGTGTGAAAAAAAATGGAAAAGTGAATTGGGCTTCAGTCAAGAAACAGATTCTGTTTTCATCTTATAAGCACATTTCTGATCTGTCCTTTGCTGCAAGATATTGGCTCGAAAAGGTTTCCATGAAAACTAGTATTTGACAATAGTAGTTGGCCTATATAAGCAGGCTGGGTTGAATGTCACTTAGGGAATTAATGTCAATCTAAAACTTTGCTATTTTTTTTGTGATTTTAGATCGTTCAACTTCCTTCAGCTTTAAATTTTACTATGTGCAAACCCCAATTTCTGGATTAGTTAGAGTATTTACTCTGTGAACTTGATTTCCGGATCAGATCAACCACAGCCCCAGCATAACCACAGAAGATTATGCATATGAGATTAAAGGAGCTGGTCTTTTCTCTAGGGATCTCTTGTTTTCTTTACGGAGCCCAGTATATGTCAAGGCTGGTGAACAGGTAAAATTTGTTTGGTCCATCCTGAAGTTGCTTTTTTTCCTCATTTCAGTGCTTTACTTGAACATCTTCTACCAAAATTTTGACATATTAATGTGAAAAGGTTATAATGACGTGGAATCACTGGCGTCTCATCAATCTGAAAAAATGTCTCTGGCCCATTGGACATAGACATCAACTTGTGAACCACTAATACTAGAAAAAAAAAATTAAAATGCCCCAAAAAATATTACTGCACAATCAGAATAGAAGAACAAGTCTTAATTTGTATAATATAACATCTTTTTGGAGTATTACATTTGTGGTGTCAGATATTGTCAAACTTAAAACTAATGAAATGAAAATTTCTATCTCATGAACATCACTAAATTAGCTTGTTAGGCTCCAAAGGTTGATAGAAAAGGCCTTCAAATCAAGTAACTTAGTTGAATCCGATAAAACAATATTCTTATGTGGTAGCATTGGAATTCTAACAGGCTTTAATCCAATATGATTTAAACAAGAGCAATGCTGAGTTGGCTCTGGATTATGGATTCATAGAACCAAGGGCAGATCGTAATGCATATACATTAACATTAGAGATATCTGAGTCTGATCCATATTTCGGAGACAAGCTGGACATTGCAGAGTCAAATGGTCTGGGAGAAACTGCCTATTTTGAAATAATACTAGGCTGCCCTCTTCCACCAGCAATGCTTCCATATCTGCGGCTGGTAGCGCTTGGTGGGACCGATGCTTTCCTCCTGGAATCCATTTTCAGAAACTCTATTTGGGGCCACGTTGAATTGCCAGTTAGCCGTGCCAATGAGGAGCTTATATGCCACGTCATCCGCAATGCCTGCAAAACTGCTCTTTCTGGATATCACACAACCATTGAAGAGGTAAATTTTATCCTTTGTATGTATAGATACTAAGAGTTAATTTTCTTTAATGTCATCTCTGCCTGCTGTGACATAAAAGTAGAGATTTGTTAAATGAATCCTGCCTCGAAGATATCATATTTCAGAATGAATTAAGCTAGAGATGGCAACATGAATTTTATATGGACCTGAAGAATCAAAATGACTGACGATTACGCTCACCTAACTGACATGATTTAGGCTACATAATTTTCTTGGTGGAACCCCAGATGGTCCAATTCCTTCGTTCTTTGTCGCTATCTTACAAGTGCACTATTATCATAATTATAATATGCTTGATTTGCTTTCTTTCTGATATTTAAATCAGAAGGATTCTTCTGGTACTCAAGGAAACAATAGTAACTGAATGAAAAGGTGGATTGTAGGATGAGAAGTTGAAGGAAGGTGGAAATCTTGATCCAAGGCTTGAGATAGCGGTGGGGATACGAGCAGGGGAGAAGAAGGTACTGCAACAAATTGATGGAATCTTCAAGGAGAGGGAACTGGAACTGGACGAATTGGAATATTACCAAGAAAGGAGGCTTAAGGATCTTGGTCTGGTTGGGGAGCAAGGTGAAATAATTTTCTGGGAGCCCAAGTAGTATATTACTGAATTCCACATGTTTCTATCAATGTGGTATGGGAGGCAATTTCATCACATGTTACTGGAACAAGGAGTGGAGACAAGAGAACAGCTCATAAGCATCCTTCACCCTTTCAAGGAGGTTCCTATCTCCATTTTTCCACAAATTGTACCAGGTTGAGCTTCTATTCTAGTGTAACAATGTATGTCACAGCTAGTAACTCGTGTGATTATGAGCAATTTTGAATTCTCATGACATGGCAATCTTCAGATAATTCCTTCTTTCGTATTGTTGTTCGTTTGCTGAAAAGGTTGTTTTGTGATATGTGCTTCTCCCTCCTCTCGTTCTTTGTTTCATGGGGGGAAATTTACCACACTGGACGCAGTCATGGGAGCGCTACCTCGCTGACATAATTTCTCAATGCATTACTCAAGAATACTCTCGTGGAGAATCATGAACAACTAACCCCAGCTGATGGCTGCAGGTTTAACTCTGCTAATTCCAACGACAATCCAGCTCTCCTAATCCAATTCTAATGGTTGGCATTTTAACTAGGTTGAGAATTTGAAAACGGCAATAACTACGGATGTCAGATTGATTCAGGTGCTTTTCAACAAGGTCCAGGGCTCTGCAGGGTGCATTTCCTCATTCTTTTTCTTATTTTGGCTTGGGAAGGCAGAGGTTCAACTTCATCGGGTTGAAATGTGATTGTGCAACCCATCTTTGTCTGCGTTTTTTTTTTTTTCAAGACCATATTGTACTCACCCTGGTGAATAGACCCCGATACATCTGCTTTGCAATGTCGTATAGAAGTGCTAAAAACAGTTACATGGTTAATACTTTATGATTTTAGAACCATTGCATCAATTATTTTGCATATTAAAACTTTTCATTGTATAAGGAGAGGAACATCCTTATGGATGACTCTACAATCATGTGGCAGTACCTTGCACACTTCAACCAACAGAAGAAAGCACTTAAGATATGAAAAAATTGAATTAACACATCGCTGAACACTCTAAAAGGGAACTTCCACTTTTTCTTTTCTGTACTTTTTTTTTTTTTTATCCTGTCATTTCTCACAAAGGTCGTCAGGCATGAACAATACATCTTTAGACGCCGGGGTATAACTTCAGGCGATCTTTCTGCTGTCGCCTACAAAGCTCTTTAGGCATGTCTACAGAGCCATTTCCAACCATCCTAATCATGCAGGGTCGTCTTTCGTTTCGCCACAGTATCTGTGCAGTGGAACACGATGTCTAGCTAAGAACTAGATCTGAATGTGCCTCACTGGAGTTCAGTAGAATTACCAGGGCCCAATAAATCATCACAACTTGTTCTCTCACAAAGGCACTCTTGAGGATTCGCATAGAAATAATCTTCTTCTTTGGGCTTGTCAGCAGTAACTCTCCGACGACCTGGCTGTCCCATCCTCCGCTCATGTGCCAACTGGACAGCGGCTGCAAACTCATCCCATAAAAGTGTCCCGTTCTGATTCAAATCTAGCAATTCCACAAGCCTTTTCCGATCTAATTGGATGGTTTTTTTAAACCCAAGATACCTGCACAAGATCTAATCAGGAATGTCTTCAAAATATTTACTTTCTTTTTTGTATTTGCCTTAAAACCCAAAACAAAAAAGGAATATTCCTAAAAAGTTGACCAGGAGTACCTGCGGTGACCCTCCACAAGTTTTGCCATGTTCCCATCATAAGTAGGGACGAAGATATTACTTGCAGTTGATACCATGAAATCCAGGGCAGCCATTTGAGATGAATGATTCTGGAACTGCCGCAAATCCTCGGGATCCAGCAGCATTTCCTTTTTCACCTGAAATGTTAATTTTGATGAATTTTAGAAGAGCTACACAAAAATAAGCGAATGCAAGCCAACCATTTCCAGCCAAGTGAGGATAATAACCCTGCTTAATCAACTAAAAATGCATACTCCAGACTCGAGTCTAGCCAATAATGGGCCCTGGTAGGATTGGTGGAATAAGGATCCAAATGATCCTAACCATTTCTAATTGAATGTATTCGTCGCTCACTTTGCGACTATCCAAAGTCCAAACATATTTAGTCAGACAGTTTAACACAAACCATTAATTCTTTTACAAACAAGGCCCATCAACAGGCATCCTCTACCCTCAAAGTACATGTGACAAAAAAACATTTGTTTTTGGAGAGGCATCGCTATGACCTACCCTAATTAATCTTCTTAATATATTGACCAGAAGGTTGTTGCATGCTATGTGTGATTCACAACCATTTCAGCAGAGCTGGACCATAGGAATTTCATATTCATGAAGTCAAAAGAATGAAGATTGAAATGCAAGACACTAAAACCACTCACAATCCGTGGAAAGGCAGCTCGTAGCACGGTAAGTCTCCGTTCACCACCATATATCTCACCAGATGCAATGTATATCTGTGTTCCGTTGTCAAAACCAAATGCTTGCAGAACTAATGCCGCCTCCTCTGGAGTAAGAGGACACAGACCTTGTGCTCTCCTTTCTTCGGACACTATCTCTTTCTCCCTCCACCAAGGGAATGCATATCTGAACCAAAAGTATTTATCATCAAACAGTTTCACCTAAGAAATGACACCAGAAATCACTTCTGATAATAGAATTCGTTAATTGAGTAAAATGGGCCTATAGAAAACTCAAATAAGTAAATCCTGTTAGAATTGATCAATGAGAATAGAGAAGAGAAAGGAAGAATAGATTATTCATTTAGGAAGTCTATAATGCACAGCTTAACCTAGAAATACACAAAGTAACCCTTATATAGTAGGGCAACACAACATAAAGAAAATGCCTAAACTACCCTTATTATGAATACTCTAACACCCCCTCTCAAATTCATGATGTGGTAGAAAACATCAAGAATTTGCCAAGAAGGAATCTAAAACGTGCTATGGTATGAGACTTNCCTGGTAGGATTGGTGGAATAAGGATCCAAATGATCCTAACCATTTCTAATTGAATGTATTCGTCGCTCACTTTGCGACTATCCAAAGTCCAAACATATTTAGTCAGACAGTTTAACACAAACCATTAATTCTTTTACAAACAAGGCCCATCAACAGGCATCCTCTACCCTCAAAGTACATGTGACAAAAAAACATTTGTTTTTGGAGAGGCATCGCTATGACCTACCCTAATTAATCTTCTTAATATATTGACCAGAAGGTTGTTGCATGCTATGTGTGATTCACAACCATTTCAGCAGAGCTGGACCATAGGAATTTCATATTCATGAAGTCAAAAGAATGAAGATTGAAATGCAAGACACTAAAACCACTCACAATCCGTGGAAAGGCAGCTCGTAGCACGGTAAGTCTCCGTTCACCACCATATATCTCACCAGATGCAATGTATATCTGTGTTCCGTTGTCAAAACCAAATGCTTGCAGAACTAATGCCGCCTCCTCTGGAGTAAGAGGACACAGACCTTGTGCTCTCCTTTCTTCGGACACTATCTCTTTCTCCCTCCACCAAGGGAATGCATATCTGAACCAAAAGTATTTATCATCAAACAGTTTCACCTAAGAAATGACACCAGAAATCACTTCTGATAATAGAATTCGTTAATTGAGTAAAATGGGACTATAGAAAACTCAAATAAGTAAATCCTGTTAGAATTGATCAATGAGAATAGAGAAGAGAAAGGAAGAATAGATTATTCATTTAGGAAGTCTATAATGCACAGCTTAACCTAGAAATACACAAAGTAACCCTTATATAGTAGGGCAACACAACATAAAGAAAATGCCTAAACTATCCTTATTATGAATACTCTAACACCCCCTCTCAAATTCATGATGTGGTAGAAAACATCAAGAATTTGCCAAGAAGGAATCTAAAACGTGCTATGGTATGAGACTTCGTAAAAAAATCCGTNACTGGTAAGGCTTTAGGCTCAACCATATGGTGGATTGGTGGAATAAGGATCCAAATGATCCTAACCATTTCTAATTGAATGTATTCGTCGCTCACTTTGCGACTATCCAAAGTCCAAACATATTTAGTCAGACAGTTTAACACAAACCATTAATTCTTTTACAAACAAGGCCCATCACCAGGCATCCTCTACCCTCAAAGTACATGTGACAAAAAACATTTGTTTTTGGAGAGGCATCGCTATGACCTACCCTAATTAATCTTCTTAATATATTGACCAGAAGGTTGTTGCATGCTATGTGTGATTCACAACCATTTCAGCAGAGCTGGACCATAGGAATTTCATATTCATGAAGTCAAAAGAATGAAGATTGAAATGCAAGACACTAAAACCACTCACAATCCGTGGAAAGGCAGCTCGTAGCACGGTAAGTCTCCGTTCACCACCATATATCTCACCAGATGCAATGTATATCTGTGTTCCGTTGTCAAAACCAAATGCTTGCAGAACTAATGCCGCCTCCTCTGGAGTAAGAGGACACAGACCTTGTGCTCTCCTTTCTTCGGACACTATCTCTTTCTCCCTCCACCAAGGGAATGCATATCTGAACCAAAAGTATTTATCATCAAACAGTTTCACCTAAGAAATGACACCAGAAATCACTTCTGATAATAGAATTCGTTAATTGAGTAAAATGGGCCTATAGAAAACTCAAATAAGTAAATCCTGTTAGAATTAATCAATGAGAATAGAGAAGAGAAAGGAAGAATAGATTATTCATTTAGGAAGTCTATAATGCACAGCTTAACCTAGAAATACACAAAGTAACCCTTATATAGTAGGGCAACACAACATAAAGAAAATGCCTAAACTATCCTTATTATGAATACTCTAACACCCCCTCTCAAATTCATGATGTGGTAGAAAACATCAAGAATTTGTCAAGAAGGAATCTAAAACGTGCAATGGTATGAGACTTCGTAAAAAAATCCGTCATCTGCATCGTGGAAGGAAGAAAGGGGAGAGTGATGGTGCCTTGCTGCAGATGATGACGCACAAAGTGACAATCAATCTCAATGTATTTTGTGCGTTCATGGAAGACTGAATTATGAGCAATCTGAATAGCACAGGTGTTGTCGCAGAACATAGGAGTAGGGGATGATACCGAAATGCCAAGATCAACAAGGAGCCATCGTAACCAAAATATCTCAGCTGTAGTAGATGCCATAACACGACACTCAGCTTCAGCAGAAGAACGAGCAACAACAGTTTGTTTCTTGCTTTTCCAGGAAAAAAGAGAATCCCCAAGAAACAGTCAAAAATTAGTGGTGGACTTGTCATCCATAGAGTTACCAGTCCAGTCAGCATCAGAGTAAGCACTGAGTTCCATATATGAAGAGTGAGGAAAGAGTAAACTCTGATATAGAGTACCACAGAGATACCGAAGAATGCGAAGAACAGCAACCCAGTGAACGATGGTGGGTGAGGCAACAAATTGACTCACAATGTGAACAACATAAGAGATATCCGGACAAGTGACTGTAAGATATACTAAACTCCCAACAATAATTCAATAGAGGGTTGGGTCAGATAAGAGAGTACCGTCAGACAAAGAGTAACGAACATTGAGCTCTAAAGGTGTCTCAACTGTCTGATTATCTGATAAACGAGCTTGTTCAATAACATCTGAAGTATACTTGGATTGAGAGAGAAGATATCCTTTAGGAGAGGAAGCAATCTCAATACCCAAGAAATATCTAAGCTGTCCCAAATCTTTCATCTAAAAATGATCCTGCAACTGGGTTTTCAATAAGCAGATGTCAACAATGTCATCACCCGTAATAATCATATCATCAACATATAGTAAGAGAATAATAGAACCTGAGGAAGTAGACCGTAAAAAAGAGCAGAATCATGGTCACTGGCATGAAAACTCAAGTCACAGATAACCGAAGAAAATTTGGCAAACCATGCTCTGGGAGCCTATTTAAGACCATATAAGGCACAATGAAGGCAACATACTTGTCCAAAACTATAAGATAATCCAGGGGGATGTGTCATAAAAACCTTTTCAGTCAAGTCTCCATGTAGAAATGCATTTTTCACATCCATTTGAGACAAACTCCATTGTCGAATGGCAGCAACTACAATCATGGTGCGAACAGTAGTCATCTTGGCAACATGAGCAAAAGTCTTATCATAATCTAGACCATATTCCTGAGCAAACCCTTGGGTTACTAATCGAGCTTTATATCGTTCCACTGAACCATTTGACTTGGTTTTTATCTTATAAACCCACTTACAACCAATGATGCGTTTACCAGGCGATAAGGACACTAGCTCCCAGGCTCTGGTCTTATGTAAGGCAGACAACTCCTCATCTATAGCCTATTACTAAAGTGGATCAAGTAATGCCTCCTTGTAGGAGGAGGATTCAGATAGAGAACAAATAGAAGTAAGGAAAGAACAAAAGTCAAAAGAATAACAAATATTACTCCAACCAAACCTGTCTGGACATTTGCGAGAGCACTGAGGATAGCGTGGNTTTGTTTCTTGCTTTTCCAGGAAAAAAGAGAATCCCCGATAAACAGTCAAAAATTAGTGGTGGACTTGCCATCCATAGAGTTACCAACCCAGTCAGCATCAGAGTAAGCACTGAGTTCCATATATGAAGAGTGAGGAAAGAGTAAACTCTGATATAGAGTACCACAGAGATACCGAAGAATGCGAAGAACAGCAACCCAGTGAACGATGGTGGGTGAGGCAACAAATTGACTCACAATGTGAACAACATAAGAGATATCCGGACAAGTGACTGTAAGATATACTAAACTCCCAACAATAATTCAATAGAGGGTTGGGTCAGATAAGAGAGTACCGTCAGACAAAGAGTAACGAACATTGAGCTCTAAAGGTGTCTCAACTGTCTGATTATCTGATAAACGAACTTGTTCAATAACATCTGAAGTATACTTGGATTGAGAGAGAAGATATCCTTTAGGAGAGGAAGCAATCTCAATACCCAAGAAATATCTAAGCTGTCCCAAATCTTTCATCTAAAAATGATCCTGCAACTGGGTTTTCAATAAGCAGATGTCAGCAATGTCATCACCCGTAATAATCATATCATCAACATATAGTAAGAGAATAATAGAACCTGAGGAAGTAGACCGTAAAAAAAGGCAGAATCATGGTCACTGGCATGAAAACTCAAGTCACAGATAACCGAAAAAAATTTGGCAAACCATGCTCTGGGAGCCTATTTAAGACCATATAAGGCACAATGAAGGCAACATACTTGTCCAAAACTATAAGATAATCCAGGGGGATGTGTCATAAAAACCTTTTCAGTCAAGTCTCCATGTAGAAATGCATTTTTCACATCCATTTGAGACAAACTCCATTGTCGAATGGCAGCAACTACAATCATGGTGCGAACAGTAGTCATCTTGGCAACAAGAGCAAAAAGTCTTATCATAATCTAGACCATATTCCTGAGCAAACCCTTGGGTTACTAATCGAGCTTTATATCGTTCCACTGAACCATTTGACTTGGTTTTTATCTTATAAACCCACTTACAACCAATGGTGCGTTTACCAGGCGATAAGGACACTAGCTCCCAGGCTCTAGTCTTATGTAAGGCAGACAACTCCTCATCTATAGCCTATTTCTAAAGTGGATCAAGTAATGCCTCCTTGTAGGAGGAGGGTTCAGATAGAGAATGAATAGAAGGAAAGAACAAAAGTCAAAAGAATAACAAATATTACTCCAACCAAACCTGTCTGGACATTTGCGAGAGCGCTGAGGATAGCGTGGGGTATGATCCACAGTGTTTGAACTTGATTGGGCGGCCGGAGAAGAAAGGGGAGGCACTACATCCGGAGAGGAGATAACTGGAGTCCTGCGAACATATGTATGCACAATAGGGGGACGAGTAATAGTTGACTCAGAAGATGAAGGATCTGACACGGGTATATCACCAACATATGTGTCATGAGGAACATTGGTAGGAAAGGGATCAATGTATAGCAAGTCAGACATATTCAATGAGGAAGAGCTAGATGGAATTGAGAAGAAGGGAATATGCTCCATAAAAATAACATGACGAGAGACAAAGTTTGCGGGTGATGGGATCAAAGCAACGATACCCTTTTTGACCCTCACCATAACCAAGAAATACACATAAAGCTGAACGGGCAAAAAATTTGGTACGAAGAACACTAGGAAGTAAAACAAAACAGGTACAACCAAACACACGTAAAGAAAAATAGTTAGGTGGCTTACCACATAACTTTTCAAATGGAGAGACTCCAGAGGTGAGCATAGTAGAAATGGTGTTGATCAAATGAACTGCTGTCAAAACTGCTTCCCCCCAAAATGAGCTAGGAACATGTGCTGATAAAAGAAGGGAACATGCTGTCTCTAGAATATGAAAGTGTTTTCATTCGGCAACACCATTCTGCTCAGGTGTGTCAGTGCAAGAAGACTGATAAAGTGTACCATCAGATTTCAACAAATCATGAAAAGAAGTAAGAGTATATTCACCGCCCTGATCACATCGAAAACATTTAATGACTGCGGAATATTGGGTGCGTACCATGTTATAAAAGGTAGTGAAGATAGAAAATAATTCAGACCGACGTTTCATCAAGAATACCCAACAGTACCGTGTGTAATCATCAATAAATGAAATATAATATTTGGACCCTCCTTGTGTAGGAATAGGAGTCGATCCCCATATATCAGAGTGAACAAGATCAAATGGTGCAAAAGAAAAAGTAACCCTTTTATTAAATGGCAATGCACTAAATTTAGCCAACTTACATCCACTACAATCAGAAATGTCATGGCTTTCTAAACTACCCAAACTCCCAATCGAAGCTAAAAATTTTAAACGAGAATAAGAAATATGACCAAGACAAGAATGCCATAAATAAAAACTAGATGATTCTGAACTCAAACGAAAAGAAGATAAATCAACAGTAGAAGCAGCAGCATCAACAACGGAGACATGCAGCTCCTCCAACACATATAACCCGCCCTGTCTACGGCCAGTCCCAATCAGCTTCTTGGACCGTGGATCCTGCACAACACAACCAGAGGAAGAGAAATGAACCAAAGTCCAGAATCAAATAGTTGACTGACTGAAAGTAAATTCAAAATAAGTTGAGGAATATAATAGACATCGAAAAGTGTAATGTTGGAAGAAATAATTATCCCAACACCAGCTAATGACATGTGAGAACCATTGGCAGCAAGGACAGATAAAGAGGACGAAGAAACAATAGATGCAAACAAAGAGGAGTCACTGGTCATATGATGTGTTGCACCTGAGTCAAAGACCCAGGCAGTTCGAAAAATACCTGAAGGACCTGAGCTGAACGAACCTATAGTGAGAGAAACTGTGAGAGCACCAGGCTGATGAAGAGAAAGAAACTTCTGTAGCTGATCTGCAAGCATAATCAGGTTGAGAGCTGATGAAGTTGACTCATCCACTAGTGGTGCTACGGCCGCTGTATGACAATCTCTAGACCTAAATGACTGATTTTGAGATCCTCGCGCATTCTTGTTCATCAACTTTGGACATTGGGCCTTCTAGTGGCCCTTTTCACGACAGAAGCTACACTCATCAGAAATAACTCAACCTCGATATTTGTTTTGGGAATTAGAGACCACTTTGGAAGGAACAGCCAAGACAGTCTGATTTGGTAATGGAAGAAGACCCTTTCCAGAAAGGGTTTTAAGACGAACCTCTTCAGCTAAGAGCTCATTAACAACTGCATCCACTGAGGGGAGTGGATGATGATGAAGAATAGAACCACGAAGTCCCTCGAAGTCATTCCTGTTGGAGATATAGCAACAGTCTAGTTTATTAGGACTTATTAAGTTTTTTCTTTTTACCTTGTTATCCTTATTGTAACTTTCATTGGCTATATATATACGGGGCTCTACATTTAATTTATATCCCTTATTCCTCTCAAATACATCAAGTTGGTATCAGAGCCACAACCCTAACCCTAGCCTCCACCACCTTCCCTACAGCCAGCATCAACAGAAACTAGCCCACTACCGGCGACAAAACCAGAAACCGAAAGCCAACACACTGTCTCCTCACCTAGAACATACCCAAGCACCCAAACACTGAGAACATACCCACCGACTGCCCAAACCTCATCAAATCAAACCAATACATTAGCCCACCAGACCAAAACCACCAAGCAAGCACCGACTGCCAAAACCCAAGCCAGTAAACAAAACAGTGCCGAAAAATTAGCCCAAAGCCAACCATCGACTGCCTTTTCATCAACCTTAACCACCGACTGCTACTGCCCACCACCAAACCTCATCAAACCAAACCAAAGCCACCAAGCAAGCACCAACTGCCAAAACCCAAGCCACCCAGTAAACAAAACAGCCCACTCCCACTATTGTTTATATCTATGTTGCATAGTCTTGCATAGACCGTATCAATAAATCAAAGCCCAAAGCCCAAACGAACCTAAAACCCAACAAGCCCAGTACCCAACCAACCCAATAACCCAATCAGCCCAGTACTCATTCTAGCAAACCAGCCCACTACTGCAACTCTTTGCGTCACGACCTTTTTTTCTGGAGTTGTAGCTTCTAAGATCTTTTAAGAGGGGTAGAATCCTCTTTTCTGTTGATCTGCCCTTGATGCAGTAGATCACTTATTTATATATTTTAGATTTCTGGCCACCGTGACCTGATTATTTGAGAGCTTTTTGGACTTTCTTTATTTGTCACTATTGTTCGACTGAAGGTATATTGTTCTCCCTTATTTTATTTCTCTATTTATCTTAGAGTTGTTTTTCTGTCACGGGTGCCCTAGTATTGTTGTTGATATGCCTACTACTAAGGGAGTTGAGACCCCTACCGTTAAGACATTTGTTAGTACTTCCACTGGATATAGGGGTCGACAGTGCTCGGCCCAGCGCCGTCAGGGTACCCCACATCAGAGTAGATATGGGAATTCTCGTTAGTGTGATTATTGTCGCCAACTAGGACATCTCAAGGCTACTTGTTGGAAGCTCCATCCAGAGCTTAAGCCGCCTTCTCGTAGCTGTACTGTTGGCATTGGTAAGGCACCACCACCTACAGTCATTACTCCTGCTACTACTCCTTCTTGGAAGAGTGATATGGATGCTATCACTTCTCGCTTAGATATACTTATGTCAACCTTGACTTCTCGAGGTCCGACTACTACTGTTGCGACTACTACAGGTATACCTCGTGCCGTTTATACTTGCGCCAGTCCGTCCTCCCTTTGGATGCTGGACTCGGGTGCTAATGGTCACATGACATGTGAGGCCCATCATTTCACCTCTTTTGACGAGAGGTTACATACTCAAGTTCAGTTAGCAGATGGTACACATACCCCTATTGTTAGTAAGGGTACAGTCCATCTCCCAGATGGTTTTACATTAAGTTTGATTTTTCATGCGCCAAAGCTGGCCATGAATTTACTATCTGTACATCAGTTAACCAGAGATTTTCACTGTGCGGTTGTGTTCTTATCTGATTCGTGTTATTTGCAAGACCTGAGTACCAGGAGGATTATTATCAGGGAACATGAGAGAGGTGAACTGTATTATTTAGGCGATCCACCTCCGGTTTCACCAGTTTCTCCACCTCCACCTCCTACTTTGTTTTTATCTGCTCCTAACTTACATACTAGTATTTTACCTAGTACTTGTCGTTATGATTTTTCGTCACAAACTGTTCAGTTGTGGCATGACTGTTTTGGGCATACAAATTTTAAATAATTATGTATGTTATTTCTTACTTTGAGCAAAGCTTGTGTTAATGGTAAACTTGACTATGTTTTATGTTCCCTATCAAAACATATTAGGACCAGTTATATTCCTCGCATGCACCAGTCACCCAAGCCATTTGACCTAATGCACTCTGATATTTGGGGACCCTCTCCTGTTACTGCTCTATCAGGTGCCCGATACTATGTGACATTTATAGATGACCATACCCGTTGTACTTGGGTCTACCTTTTGCATAGGAAGTCCGATGTACTCTCTATAATCACTTAGTTTCTGCAGATGATTAAGACACAATTCGATGTCATTGTTCGTGCTCTTCGTTCAGATAATGCCAAGGAATATGTGTCTGATGCCTTAGTGTCTCACCTTTCTTCTCAAGGTATCCTTCAGCAACTCACTTGTACATATACTCTTGAGCAAAATGGCGTTGCTGAAAGGAAAAATAGGAGTCTGATAGGGATGGTACGTTGTATGCTTAGAGGCACAGGGGTGCCAAAATCTTATTGGCATTTTGCTATTTTGACTTCTACCTTTCTATGCAATCGTACGCCGAATCGAGTTCTTCAGCATAGGGCTCCCTTACAGGTTTTATTTTCTGAGCGAACACTTTTTTCGATCCCTACTCGTGTTTTTGGATGCACATGTTTTGTTCAAGATCGGTCTCCTACTCATCATAAGCTTGATGATAAAGCAATTCGTTGTGGTGGGCTATTGCAACCAATCTAAGGGGTATCGGTGTTATGATCCTGTTAGGTGCCGTATATATCACAGTCTAGATGTTACCTTTCTTGAACATATTCCTTATTTTTCTTCCAGTCCTGTGTCTGCACCTCCAGTTGATGATACTTCCTTTGATTTTCCATTACCCCCAGAGCCAGAGCCATTGGTCACTATCACTACAGAGTCATCGGTCTCTTCTCCTCCAGAGCCACTCATCCATGGTACAGAGTCACCACACTCTCTTCCTTTGCAGGTTTATGTTCGTCGCCCTCGCTCNCTCCTCCAGAGCCACTCATCCATGGTACAGAGTCACCACACTCTCTTCCTTTGCAGGTAATACAAGCAGCGGGAGCGAGAGTAGGGGGACGACTTGTCCCCTCTACCTCAGGCAATGCAGGTAATACTCCTCAATTTGTTGAGTATATTGATGCCCCTATTGTTAGTACTGATGAGATTGCAGGTACTGAGCCAATTATTTTACCTGATGAGACATTGTCAGTGGAGGATGATGATTTAAAGCGTCGTTATCCACGGCGTGATTGTTGTCCAGTTGATCGTTATGGTTGGACCGCTAGGATTTTATATCCGATNTTATTTTACCTGATGAGACATTGTCAGTGGAGGATGATGATTTAAAGCGTCGTTATCCACGGCGTGATTGTTGTCCAGTTGATCGTTATGGTTGGACCGCTAGGATTTTATATCCGATCTCTACTTATGTTTCTTATGGTGATTTGTCTCCTACATTTCGAGCTTATAGTATGGTCTTATCAAATACGTCGATTCCTCGCTCTGTTTCGGAGGCTATGCGGAAGTCCCAGTGGGTTCTTGTCATGCAGACGGAGATAGACGCTCTTCAGCGTAATCATACATGGGATCTTGTCTCTTTACCTTCAGGGGTGAAGCCTATTGGCTGTCGCTGGGTTTACACCCTGAAGTTTTTTGCAGATGGTACTATTGATCATCACAAGGCTAGACTTATGGCGAAGGGCTTTACTCAGGTACCAGGTTGTGATTTTGGTGCTACATTTGCCCCCGTGGCAAAATTAACTATTGTTCGATTGGTTATTTCTTTGGCTGCAGAGTACTCTTGGCCTCTTCATCAGTTAGATGTAAAGAATGTGTTTCTTCACAGTGATCTGGACGAGATTATTTATATGGATGCACCACCAAACTTTCGTGGTGAGGGGGAGTATGCTGGAAAGGTATGTCGACTGCGTAAGTCTCTTTATGGACTGAAACAATCACCATGAGCCTGGTTCTCTCGCTTTAGTGATGTAGTCGTACGTTTGGAGTTCACCAGATATCATTCTGATCATACCTACTTTATTCGGCGGAATACTTTTGGACAGTGTGTTATCCTTTTGGTATATGTTGATAATATTATTATTACTGGAGATGATATTTCTGAAACTGCGCAGGTCAAGGTAGACCTTGGGAAGATTTTCAATGTGAAGGACCTTGGATTTCTGCGATACTTTCTTGGGATTGAGGTTGCCCGTAGCAGCATGGGTGTTGTTCTTTCTCAGAGAAAGTATGTTCTGGATCTTCTTTCAGATACTGGGTTGTTGGNATGGTGATTTGTCTCCTACATTTCGAGCTTATAGTATGGCCTTATCAGATACACCAGTTCCTCGCTCTGTTTCAAAGGCTATATGCGGGAGCCCCAGTGGATTCTTGCCATGCAGAAGGNTATATGCGGGAGCCCCAGTGGATTCTTGCCATGCAGAAGGAGATGGATGCTCTTCAGCGTAATCATACGTGGGATCTTGTCTCTTTACCTTCAGGGGTGAAGCCTGTTAGCTGTCGCTGGGTTTACACCCTGAAATTTCTTGCGGATGGTACTATTGATCGTCACAAGACTAGGCTTGTGGCGAAGGGCTTTACTCAGGTACCAGGTCGTGATTTTGGTGCTACATTTGCCCCCGTGGCAAAATTGACTACTGTTCGATTGGTTATTTCTTTGGCTACAGAGTACTCTTAACCTCTTCATTAGTTAGATGTGAAAAATGCGTTTCTTCACGATGATCTGAACGAGATTATTTATATGGATGCACCACTAGGCTTTCGTGGTGAGGGGGAATATGCTGGAAAGGTATGTCGACTACGTAAGTCTCTTTATAGACTGAAACAGTTACCACGAGCCTGGTTCTCTCGCTTTAGTGATGTAGTCATACGTTTGGAGTTCACCAGATGTCATTCTGATCATACCTACTTTATTCGACAGAATATTTTTGGACAGTGTGTTATCCTTTTGGTATATATTGATGATATTATTATTACTGGGGATGATATTTCTGGGACTGCACAGGTCATGGTAGACCTTGAATTTCTATAATACTTTCTTGGGATTGAGGTTGCCCGTAACAGCACGGGTGTTTTTCTTTCTCAGAGAAAGTATGTTTTGGATCTTCTTTCAGATACTGGGATGCTAAGGTGCAAACAGGCATCATCACCCATGATTCCAAACCTGAAGCTGACTGCTGAAGGTGAGGAGTTGAGAGATCCGACTGTCTATCAGAGGTTGGTAGTTAGACTTATCTACCTAGCTAACACTAGGCCAGACATTTCATTTGTTGTCAGCCGAGTTAGTCAGTTCACGCACAGGCCGTGTCAGCCTCATCTTGATGCAGTTTATCATATTCTTCGATACCTCANCAGACATTTCATTTGTTGTCAGCCGAGTTAGTCAGTTCATGCACAGGTTGTGTCAGTTTCATCTTGATGCAGTTTATCATATTCTTCGATACCTCAAGTCTTGTCCTGGACTTGGGTTGCTCTATGCATCAGGATCTCAGACTGGTTCTTTAGCATGTTATTCAGATTCAGATTATGGGGGAGCATGTGATGGTCGATCTACTACGGGCTTCTGTGCTTTTCGAGGGACTCATCTTATCTCTTGGAAGAGCAAGAAGCAGTCAGTTGTCTTTCGCTCGTCAGCAGAGGCAGAGTATCGGGCACTGGCACTTGGCACATGTGAGATTATCTGACTACAATCGATTCTTGGCGAGTTAGGATTTTTAGTAACTTCTTCATTTACATTATATTGTGATAATCGATCTGCTATTCAACTCGCTTCTGACTCTGTATTACACGAAAGGACAAAGTATATAGAGATCGATGTTCACTTTATTCGAGAGAAGGTTAGCAGTGGTATTGTCATTCCATCGTTCGTGGGGACCAATGATCAGGTTGCAGATGTTTTCACCAAACCTGTCACTCAATCCATTCGTCGGGACTCCGTTGTCAAGTTTGGCTTTGTAGACATTTTTGCGCCTAGCTTGAGGAGGAGTGTTAGAGATATAGCAGCAGCCTAGTTTATTAGGGCTTATTTAAGTTTTCTTTTTTTACCATCTTATCCTTATTGTAACTTTTATTGGCTATATATATACGAGGCCCTACACTTAGTTTGTATCCCTTTTCACTCACATTCATCTCAAGTGGACTTCAGCAACAAAATAATTACTACATTGTGAAAAATTTTGCAACCNAGAGGCAGAGTATCAGGCACTGACACTTGGCACATGTGAGATTATCTGGCTACGAACGATTCTTGGCGAGTTGGAATTTTCAATAACTTCTTCATCTACATTATATTGTGATAATCGATCTGCTATTCAGCTCGCTTCTGACTCTGTATTGCACGAGAGGACAAAGCATATTGAGATCGATGTTCACTTTCTTTGAGAGAAGGTTAGCAGTGGTATTATCACTCCATCGTTCGTGGGGACCAGTGATCAGGTTGCAGATGTTTTCACCAAACCTGTCACTCTATCCATTCTTCTGGACTCCGTTGTCAAGCTTGACTTAGTTGACATTTTCGCGCCTAGCTTGAGGAGGAGTGTTGGAGATATAGTAGCTGCCTAGTTTATTAGAGTTTATTAAATTTTCTCTTTTTACCTTCTTATCCTTATTGTAACTTTCATTGGCTATATATATAAGGGGCTCTACACTTAGTTTGTATCCCTTGTTACTCTCAAATACATCAAGTATCCCTAAGGGCCATCAAGAATTGCACCAGCCTCTGTTCCTCTCTGAAGGTGCGATATGTCAAATTAGTGCTCAACTCGGTAGGTTCAGTAAGTGCTAACTGATCCCAGAAGCCAGTCATAACAAATTAGAATTCTTGGATGGTTTTGTCTCCTTGTCGCGCATCTCAAATCTCATGCTCTAACTGATACCTCTTTGCAAAATTAGACTAAACAAAAAGTGTGGCCAAATAATCCTAAATCTCCTTAGCAGTGGTAAACTTAGATAGATGAACCCCAATGGTCTAATCAATTGAGTTATTAATCCAAGTGATAATTTTCGCACTATTGATATCCCAAGTACTCTTCAAATCAGCATAATTTTCTGTCTTAGTATCAGTTGGAGGCTGTACAACACCACTAATGTAATTCCACATGTCTTTTCCCAACAAAATTTTTTTCATAACATAATTTCCACCAATTAGTCTCACATTAATGGCTTGAAGTGAATCAGAGTGATCACTTGCCATTATAGTAACAACTATCAATACGCACCACAGGCAAATTCAAACTCAGCAGCCTAAAGAAACAATACCACCAAATAAGCAAAAAACCCAGCAATAATAAACCAAATAAGCCAAATTATCAAACTGTCGTAGCCATAACAAGAAACAGTCCAGAATGCCAAAGCCAGCCAAAGCCACAACAAGAAAACAGCAATAATAGCAACAATCCAACAACCCGGCCACAATCCAGCAAATTAAATCAATAAACAACCAGAGAGTATCAATCACAAACCAATCGATGCGCTGTGAAGGCAAAGAATAGTTCACCGATGCACATTAACAGCACAAAACACCCAGCCGACACACAACAATCACAAAATAGACCAAAGGGGGGCAGTTGATGCACTGTAAGGCAATCGGTGCTTGGAGGAGATAGTCGATGCACTGTGGGGAGGAGAGCACTCACTGAAACCCAGAAGACAAACTTTTGGTGCACTGTAGGGGAGGAGAACAGCCACCGAAACCCATGAAAATTTGATCCTGTTGGTCGTATTCACAATTGGAGACTAATGACATCAATACTGTTCATCATCGGTTCACGTCGGGTNTAATTAAATCAATCATAAAATAAGGTAGAACCCATACAAGATTAATTAGGTGGCGATATACCTATAAGTTTCATGCACCTAAATAGAGAAGCTAATAACCAAAGTATAAAACTTTCAAATTATCAGAGTGCATACACAAAGCTGCATTAAGTGAAACTGCATTTAGGAAGTTTTGATAACATTATACATAATAAATTTGCCAACCTTATTACTAGGTCAATCTCCACCAAATATCAAATAGCATTACTAGAACCAATGACTTCATTCAAATTCAAAATTCTTCAAGCAAACCACATAACAAAATAAAATCCAGAAAGGCAGATTTTCGTGTGCATTACACTTCAATTATACCAAAATTGCAAAAATACATAACAGTAATGAATGTTNGTTCTAAATTCTTCAAGCAAACCACATAACAAAATAAAATCCAGAAAGGCAGATTTTCGTGTGCATTACACTTCAATTATACCAAAATTGCAAAAATACATAACAGTAATGAATGTTTCAAGCAATTGGCCATTTAATTCAAGCTAAAATTTACTCACTTGCAGGAAGAAAAGGCGGAGGCGATGCAATGGCCTCTTCAACATGGACAGTTAATCTCGCAAACCCAGTGAACCGATTAGATAACCCAGTTAATATCTGTGGATGCCAGAGCTCGCCCACCGTGAGGAGCTGAACCACACAGGTCCATATCAAAATGCTGGAACAAACCCTAATAAACCACACCTGTAATCGAGTCTTCGGAATCACCTGACCTGGAAGTTTATCACACCTCAACTGTACATTCTCAGATCTATCCTCCATCTCTGTTCTACACTCCTCATCGCCTCTTCATTCCCAAACAAACCCAATTTTCCAATCCACCCAAAAATTCAAAATCCACACCAACTGAAACATGTAAACCCCAGATCAACCATAAATAGCATAGAATACCCAAATGGGTATCTCGTGGAATCTCTTTGAAAGCTAAGATTGAATACCCAAATTAGGTATTTGAAAAAGATCAATGAATGCAAACCCTTGAGAGAGAGAGAGAGAGNCGAACAAAACAAAAATATATGTAAACATGATATCGACTGCTAAATGAGAAAACAACTTGCAATACACATATTCAAACAGAGAAAAAAATATGAAGAGAAAAAGGACGGGGGGCGGCATAAAATTGAAAATGTAATTACCTCAACCGTTTGAGCTCCTCAGCCTCTTCCTCACTGCAACCATGGGTACAACCTGAGAAAGCCAACATGTCCATCTCATATCTTAGATGCAACGCTACGAATGGTCCCCTCCCTTGAAGGGCATGAACCAATTTGTATCCCAGAGCCTCAATCTGGGGTGTGAATTTGAGCGCCAAATAATTAACACGGCATCTGAGTTTTTGAAGATCCAGAGGAATTCCATTATTTGCCAGACGTGCATCAGTTCTGTTGAAGTGTATCACCTTATACTTACTGAAAAGCGGCTGGATCTGCATATTGGAGTCAAAGATATCAGATCCGAACCTTCAGCAGTTTTAATAATAGAAAATGGAGAATGTGTGGGGGAAGAGAGAGAGATGAGAACTTGATCATTAATTGCAAAATGTTTTACATATTATTAACTTTATTCTGATTTTACTTTCTTATGATTGACATCTAAAACTTTGTAAGAGCATTTATTTTCTATCAGTCAATTAATATCTGCACAAGCATAGAGAATTGTGAATTGCCTTTTAAGTCAATGGTCATTCGTAAGCCATAAATTTACATGATGAAGATACCCTTTCATAAATAAATAGGAAGCATACAGACCTGTTGCAAGTAGTATTTGTCATTTGACCAACTAACTGGAGGCATTTCTAGAGATTGATATCCATATCTGCTGGTAAACCTCTTTGGCAACCTTTTGACAATTCGAACTTCATCTCTTAGTGAATCAATGAAGTGTCTCACATCAAAAATGTCCTCAAAGTTGCTGCACATGGATTAGCACAAGTTGGTTTGAAGAAGAAAATAAAGGCCGAGGGACAGTCACTACTTAACAAAAATTATACCTAGGATCAGCCCAGAAGGATCTCTTATCCAGCTCTGGAACAACCAAAGTAAGATTTAAAAGCCGAGCAACTATGACCATGTCACAAATCTGAAATGCCAAACAGGCTATGTCAATGTAAATATAAGAAAACCTCACAAAAGAGAGCAAAAACAACAAATACAAACCGCAGCACGCATCTGATTCAAGCCCCCATTGCAAGCCACTTTAAGGAAACCATTACTTGTGTAATTCCCTGCAGAAGAAAATGGGTAAGGTCTAAATGTACTCTGAAAAAGAGCTTGCAGACTTTTCACAACAAATATCAAGGACTTCCATCAGGTAAACTCTTACTTCAAATAAAGTAGTTCACAGCATCTAAAATAGTTTAAACCAAAAGGAATATAATTGCATATACAGATACAAGTATTTATGAATATCTAAGAACATGACTTCATATGTGTGGGTTAAACTAGTGTCCCCAACCTCAAAGAGGTGAACACGGGGCTGTGAATGAATAGTTGACCTATATAAACTATTTCATTTTATTAACTTATTCATCTACTTTTTTGGTATGCCAAGGTAATAGCAGTCATTCTAGGTCACCAAATGTGAAATGCCGATGATTTATGAGTGATTTACTACATTCTGACAGAAAACATCTCATTCCCGAGCCATCACCCAGGCCAGCTGTGCTGGTTCCAACCATCCACAGCCACTTATGTGGTCAACTCAGCTACATATTCAACACAGAATATTTCCTTGGAAGCCAAACAAAATAAACATGGCAAAGACTAAAATCCCCGGAAGATCATATGCAGATGATATACCGTGTACACTGTTGCATCCATCAAGTAAGTTACACAACCAACTACATACATCAAATATGTTGCAGTAGCAATTTGCTGAAATCTGGTAGCTTTTCTGATACAGATTTTGAACATCTGTTTTTGTTTCCGTGCAGTAGTTGTCAAATGAGAAATGTGGCCAATGCTGTTGACTGATTATTGCTTTCCAATAACACCTAGATATTTTAGCAACTCATCATGATTTTGAGAAGGAATCTAAATTATGAATCTGCCATTGTATGTCCGATGTCCGCATTTCAAGCAAGCATCACCATCTTTAAAAAAAGTTTGCCCAGCCCAATAAAGTTAAAATGTTTGGATGGTAAGAATGGTATATGTAATCAGGCACATATCCCTTATTGACTAAGATATATTGCAAAAATACAACGCTCTTCTTTGTTTCTCATGCACTTTCCATCAACATTATATACCACAAATAAGAAACTTGTTCCGTGCTAATTACACTGTTATGGAAAAAAAAATAGCATCCCTCTTTCACATAAATGTAGCAGTGATTAATACAGAAACTAATTAAATCAATCATAAAATAAGGTAGAACCCATACAAGATTAATTAGGTGGCGATATACCTATAAGTTTCATGCACCTAAATAGAGAAGCTAATAACCAAAGTATAAAACTTTCAAATTATCAGAGTGCATACACAAAGCTGCATTAAGTGAAACTGCATTTAGGAAGTTTTGATAACATTATACATAATAAATTTGCCAACCTTATTACTAGGTCAATCTCCACCAAATATCAAATAGCATTACTAGAACCAATGACTTCATTCAAATTCAAAATTCTTCAAGCAAACCACATAACAAAATAAAATCCAGAAAGGCAGATTTTCGTGTGCATTACACTTCAATTATACCAAAATTGCAAAAATACATAACAGTAATGAATGTTTCAAGCAATTGGCCATTTAATTCAAGCTAAAATTTACTCACTTGCAGGAAGAAAAGGCGGAGGCAATGCAATGGCCTCTTCAACATGGACAGTTAATCTCGCAAACCCAGTGAACCGATTAGATAACCCAGTTAATATCTGTGGATGCCAGAGCTCGCCCACCGTGAGGAGCTGAACCACACAGGTCCATATCAAAATGCTGGAACAAACCCTAATAAACCACACCTGTAATCGAGTCTTCGGAATCACCTGACCTGGAAGTTTATCACACCTCAACTGTACATTCTCAGATCTATCCTCCATCTCTGTTCTACACTCCTCATCGCCTCTTCATTCCCAAACAAACCCAATTTTCCAATCCACCCAAAAATTCAAAATCCACACCAACTGAAACATGTAAACCCCAGATCAACCATAAATAGCATAGAATACCCAAATGGGTATCTCGTGGAATCTCTTTGAAAGCTAAGATTGAATACCCAAATTAGGTATTTGAAAAAGATCAATGAATGCAAACCCTTGAGAGAGAGAGAGAGAGTGAAAAGAGAGGTGGAAATTCACGAGTAAAATCTGAAGAAATTAAATAAATTCTCACCAGCCCAACACAAGACAGGAGGAGTCAATTGGTAGTGTACTTTATTTTTCTGCTTATTTTCGCCGGATAGTTTCTATTTTTCGACTTTTTCGATACAAAAATGGAATGTGAACTAAAGAATGAGATGAGATCAATGGGGAAGTAGGTTTGTTTGATTGGTGGGAAAAGGGCAATAGGACATGTAGGGGTACCTGAGGAGTAATCTCCGATGGCTGCGGAGAGAGAGACACATCACCACCACAACCCAAAACTGGAAAATACTGCAGTTATAGCGATTGTTTCTAGGATTTGAGCTGTTTGTATATAATGCTATTTTTTTTTTTTTTTTTGATAAAATTACATGTTACCATTTCCTCAGCAACACGAAGAAATTACCCATCAAAAAGTACTTTCATTTTACTGTTTCTATAAATTATTCAAGCATACAATACAAGTATGTATGAGAGTATGTCGGTGTGAAAATTACCTACTTAAACATACAAGTTGTGTTTGTTTATACTACCTTTGCAGGTTAAGGATGATTCCGACCAAAAAAAATAGGATTAAAGATGATTCCGACCAAAAAAAATAGGATTAAGGATGATTCAGGTGGTTTTTTATTATTGTTTTAAGGATGATTCCGTCCAAGAAAAAAGGATTAAGGATGATTCGGGTAGTTTTTTTATTATTATTGTTCAAGTGGAAGTAAAAAATTCAAACCGTTATTACTTTCTTCGAGTAGAAACTGAGAAAAGTATAATTTATTTTAATATTAAATAATAGTTTCTGGTGGATAAGTTGTTGAATGTTTTATTATATAGACCACCAAATTTAATTATAACTCCGTTAGTCTTGACAATTGTTACGAAACTATACCGAAAAAGCAAGTTGGGATATAATTGTTGGACACAAGAAAAATAATTATTTTGTACTTTTTTAAAAATAATTTATAATATAAAATATGACAGAGTTCAATAAATCTATTTGATAGTCTCAAATAGACCATCCAATAACCACTAACACTCATCTCAAAATTATTCTCATTGTACCGTAATTTCAGGCACGAATTATCCCTAATAAATAATTATTCCGAGCAAACGTTATTCGGCGAAGATCTCGTGATTATAATTTAAACTCATCACATATAAATCAATCACATCATGTGAATCAATGTATTTTGTAAGAACCCACCTTAAAAATCAATCATTTTCACCCTTAAAAATCTTCCATGTAAACTACCCCAGTAAGTTAACTTTTGCTTCTTTTTCAACTTGAACAAGTAAAAGCCCATCCAACTAGTTTTGTCAAGTGTATTCCACTTCCACAAAAGCCAAAAAGAAAGCTGTGTTAAAAAAAAAAAATGTGTAATCCATACCAGGATAGCTCATCCTGACCACCCCAAGAATTCTCTTTTTCATGAGTAAAGCTTCCCTTTCACGAAAAGCTTTCACAAGTACATCAGAAATTCAGAAGCAAATGGGTGGTTAGTAATAGAATGAAAATATTGGTCCTTTTTTAAATGCCAAAATGTCAAAAGAGATCATGATCTACATCTTCTTGTAATCAGACGATCCCGATCCTACATTATTCAAGACAAACTTATTCATAGTCGTGTTATGTTGAATAACATGACTTAGGATTAGAGAATGGTTAATGAGTTCTTTCTTACAATTCACTTTGGTATGGAAGGGCAAGAGACCGGGTATCCTATATTTTTCCTATGAAACTAGGGATTTGGAAGATTTCTTAGGTGGACTTAAAGCCATCTAAATGGGCTTCGGTCACCTGAGTTTTCCTAAGCTTGCCCTTAGAGCATTCATTCTATTGCTTATAACCATCAGACATTACAGAGAGAAAGACGAAGATGGTTAGAAATTGAGTATACTTACAAGAACTTGATGTTCAGCCTAGTCTTAGCGACAGAACTATTTGGGGAATCAAGCGACCTAAGAGAAGTAATCATTTGAAGAGTCACTAACCTTCTAAGCTTTGCCATATTTATGCTATTCAATTTGGGAATGGTTACCGAAGAGGTATGAGCAATTAATGGAAATTCAAAAAGGGGGAGAGGTAAAACGTGCTTGTAACAGCCCCCAAAATAGAGACGTGCACGAGAAACCTTCATTCTCTTCATGCCACCTTTCCATGACAAAAGAAAAACGGAGGTTGTGAAGTAATTGAGAGGACGTGGGCGACCTGTTAGTCATTAGTTGTCAGGTGTCTAGTTGCCATTAACAAAGTGCGGTCATTGAACTTCCAAGGGCGAAGAGGGGAAGATCAAAATTCAGATAAGGGGGCACAACAGAATCCCAAAGAGGGGAAGATAAAAAATCAAGTTAAGAAGTTGGAGGGTGTAATTGAAACAGAATTTAGTTTTAGTACTGAATTGAAATCAATGACATAGTTTAGGGGTCAATAATATAATTTATTCATGGAATAAAAAAGAAAGAATTACACCCAAACTCCATGAAGTTTGTCACTTAATCACTCAGATTCCCTAATATTTAAAATATTGCACACAAATCTCTTAAAGTTTGTATATGTATAACACTTATATCGTAGCAGACTGCCGTCAATGTCTGTTATAAATTATACTCAGATCCCCTAAAATTTGTAAACGTATAATATTTAAATCTCTCAAGTTTAAAATGTTATATTTAGATAAAAAAATACTCTAATCAAAAATAGAATATCAAATATTTTAAATTTTACAACTAAAATTTATGTTATATTATAACATTTATTGAGATAAAATTAAAAATAAAAATCTATTTTTTNAAATCAAGCGACCTAAGAGAAGTAATCATTTGAAGAGTCCCTAACCTTCTAAGCTTTCCCATATTTATGCTATTCAATTTGGGAATGGTTACCAAAGAGGTATGAGCAATTAATGGAAATTCAAAAAGGGGGGAGAGGTAAAACGTGCTTGTAACAGCCCCCAAAATAGAGACGTGCACGAGAAACCTTCATTCTCTTCATGCCACCTTTCCATGACAAAAGAAAAACGGAGGTTGTGAAGTAATTGAGAGGACGTGGGCGACCTGTTAGTCATTAGTTGTCAGGTGTCTAGTTGCCATTAACAAAGTGCGGTCATTGAACTTCCAAGGGCGAAGAGGGGAAGATCAAAATTCAGATAAGGGGGCACAACAGAATCCCAAAGAGGGGAAGATAAAAAATCAAGTTAAGAAGTTGAAGGGTGTAATTGAAACAGAATTTAGTTTTAGTACTGAATTGAAATCAATGACATAGTTTAGGGGTCAATAATATAATTTATTAATGGAATAAAAAAGAAAGAATTACACCCAAACTCCATGAAGTTTGTCACTTAATCACTCAGATTCCCTAATATTTAAAATATTGCACACAAATCTCTTAAAGTTTGTATATGTATAACACTTATATCGTAGCAGACTGCCGTCAATGTCTGTTATAAATTATACTCAGATCCCCTAAAATTTGTAAACGTATAATATTTAAATCTCTCAAGTTTAAAATGTTATATTTAGATAAAAAAATACTCTAATCAAAAATAGAATATCAAATATTTTAAATTTTACAACTAAAATTTATGTTATATTATAACATTTATTGAGATAAAATTAAAAATAAAAATCTATTTTTTTCTTAAAAAAGTATAATTAGTATACAATTATATTATCTATTGTAATTTAATTTGATCATTTAAACAATCAAATTAAACTACCAATTACCCCAATTACAACTAGAATATATTGTGTCCATTACAATTTAACATTTTTATTTTTATTTTTTTAGTTTTATTCTAATAGACAGTATAATTATATATTAATTATGATTTTTTTAATAAAATTAAAATTTCATTTTTTATTTTATTTCAATAAATGACATAATTGAACATGAATTTTGGTTGTAAAATTCATGTTCTATTATGAATGATTTAGACCTCTTGTTTGATTTTTTAATTTTATTATAATAAATATTATAATTGTATACTAATTACGATTTTTTAAGAAAAAAATAATTTTTAATTTTATTTTAATAAATGATACAATAAAATATAAATTTTAGTTATAAAATTTAAAATATTTGATATTTTATCTTTGATTAGAGTATTTTTGGTCTAAGTATATTATTTTAAACTTCAGAAGTCTAAGTATTATATCTTTACAAATTTTAGAGGGTCTGTATATAATTTATTAACAAATATACAATGATAAGGGTNAGAATCTAAGTATTATATCTTTACAAATTTTAGAGGGTCTGTATATAATTTATTAACAAATATACAACGATAACGGTCTAAATGTTATGTATGCATAAATTTTAGGAATTTATGTAAAATATTTAAATATTAAGGGATTTAAGTAATTATGTGACAAATTTTAAGGGGTAAGAATATAATTCTCCAAAAAAANATAGCAGTCATTCTAGGTCACCAAATGTGAAATGCCGATGATTTATGAGTGATTTACTACATTCTGACAGAAAACATCTCATTCCCGAGCCATCACCCAGGCCAGCTGTGCTGGTTCCAACCATCCACAGCCACTTATGTGGTCAACTCAGCTACATATTCAACACAGAATATTTCCTTGGAAGCCAAACAAAATAAACATGGCAAAGACTAAAATCCCCGGAAGATCATATGCAGATGATATACCGTGTACACTGTTGCATCCATCAAGTAAGTTACACAACCAACTACATACATCAAATATGTTGCAGTAGCAATTTGCTGAAATCTGGTAGCTTTTCTGATACAGATTTTGAACATCTGTTTTTGTTTCCGTGCAGTAGTTGTCAAATGAGAAATGTGGCCAATGCTGTTGACTGATTATTGCTTTCCAATAACACCTAGATATTTTAGCAACTCATCATGATTTTGAGAAGGAATCTAAATTATGAATCTGCCATTGTATGTCCGATGTCCGCATTTCAAGCAAGCATCACCATCTTTAAAAAAAGTTTGCCCAGCCCAATAAAGTTAAAATGTTTGGATGGTAAGAATGGTATATGTAATCAGGCACATATCCCTTATTGACTAAGATATATTGCAAAAATACAACGCTCTTCTTTGTTTCTCATGCACTTTCCATCAACATTATATACCACAAATAAGAAACTTGTTCCGTGCTAATTACACTGTTATGGAAAAAAAAATAGCATCCCTCTTTCACATAAATGTAGCAGTGATTAATACAGAAACTAATTAAATCAATCATAAAATAAGGTAGAACCCATACAAGATTAATTAGGTGGCGATATACCTATAAGTTTCATGCACCTAAATAGAGAAGCTAATAACCAAAGTATAAAACTTTCAAATTATCAGAGTGCATACACAAAGCTGCATTAAGTGAAACTGCATTTAGGAAGTTTTGATAACATTATACATAATAAATTTGCCAACCTTATTACTAGGTCAATCTCCACCAAATATCAAATAGCATTACTAGAACCAATGACTTCATTCAAATTCAAAATTCTTCAAGCAAACCACATAACAAAATAAAATCCAGAAAGGCAGATTTTCATGTGCATTACACTTCAATTATACCAAAATTGCAAAATTACATAACAGTAATGAATGTTTCAAGCAATTGGCCATTTAATTCAAGCTAAAATTTACTCACTTGCAGGAAGAAAAGGCGGAGGCGATGCAATGGCCTCTTCAACATGGACAGTTAATCTCGCAAACCCAGTGAACCGATTAGATAACCCAGTTAATATCTGTGGATGCCAGAGCTCGCCCACCGTGAGGAGCTGAACCACACAGGTCCATATCAAAATGCTGGAACAAACCCTAATAAACCACACCTGTAATCGAGTCTTCGGAATCACCTGACCTGGAAGTTTATCACACCTCAACTGTACATTCTCAGATCTATCCTCCATCTCTGTTCTACACTCCTCATCGCCTCTTCATTCCCAAACAAACCCAATTTTCCAATCCACCCAAAAATTCAAAATCCACACCAACTGAAACATGTAAACCCCAGATCAACCATAAATAGCATAGAATACCCAAATGGGTATCTCGTGGAATCTCTTTGAAAGCTAAGATTGAATACCCAAATTAGGTATTTGAAAAAGATCAATGAATGCAAACCCTTGAGAGAGAGAGAGAGAGAGTGAAAAGAGAGGTGGAAATTCACGAGTAAAATCTGAAGAAATTAAATAAATTCTCACCAGCCCAACACAAGACAGGAGGAGTCAATTGGTAGTGTACTTTATTTTTCTGCTTATTTTCGCCGGAAAGTTTCTATTTTTCGACTTTTTCGATACAAAAATGGAATGTGAACTAAAGAATGAGATGAGATCAATGGGGAAGTGGGTTTGTTTGATTGGTGGGAAAAGGGCAATAGGACATGTAGGGGTACCTGAGGAGTAATCTCCGATGGCTGCGGAGAGAGAGACACATCACCACCACAACCCAAAACTGGAAAATACTGCAGTTATAGCGATTGTTTCTAGGATTTGAGCTGTTTGTATATAATGCTATTTTTTTTTTTTTTTTTGATAAAATTACATGTTACCATTTCCTCAGCAACACGAAGAAATTACCCATCAAAAAGTACTTTCATTTTACTGTTTCTATAAATTATTCAAGCATACAATACAAGTATGTATGAGAGTATGTCGGTGTGAAAATTACCTACTTAAACATACAAGTTGTGTTTGTTTATACTACCTTTGCAGGTTAAGGATGATTCCGACCAAAAAAAATAGGATTAAAGATGATTCCGACCAAAAAAATAGGATTAAGGATGATTCAGGTGGTTTTTTATTATTGTTTTAAGGATGATTCCGTCCAAGAAAAAAGGATTAAGGATGATTCGGGTAGTTTTTTTATTATTATTGTTCAAGTGGAAGTAAAAAATTCAAACCGTTATTACTTTCTTCAAGTAGAAACTGAGATAAGTATAATTTATTTTAATATTAAATAATAGTTTCTGGTGGTTAAGTTGTTGAATGTTTTATTATATAGACCACCAAATTTAATTATAACTCCATTAGTCTTGACAATAGTTACGAAACTATACCAAAAAAGCAAGTTGGGATATAATTGTTGGACACAAGAAAAATAATTATTTTGTACTTTTTTAAAAATAATTTATAATATAAAATAGGACAGAGTTCAATAAATCTATTTGATAGTCTCAAATAGACCATCCAATAACCACTAACACTCATATCAAAATTATTCTCATTGTACCGTAACTTCAGGCACGAATTATCCCTAATAAATAATTATTCCGAGCAAACGCTATTCGGCGAGGATCTCGTGATTATAACTTAAACTCATCACATATAAATCAATCACATCATATAAATCAATGTATTTTGTAAGAATTCACCTTAAAAATCAATCATTTTCACCCTTAAAAATCTTCCATTTAAACTACCCCTAGTAAGTTAACTTTTGCTTCTTTTTCAACTTGAACAAGTAAAAGCCCATCCAACTAGTTTTGTCAAGTGTATTCCACTTCCACACAAGCCAAAAAGAAAGCTGTGTTAAAAAAAAAAATGTGTAATCCATACCAGGATAGCTCATCCTGACCACCCCAAGAATTCTCTTTTTCATGAGTAAAGCTTCCCTTTCACGAAAAGCTTTCACAAGTACATCAGAAATTCAGAAGCAAATGGGTGGTTAATAATAGAATGAAAATATTGGTCCTTTTTTAAATGCCAAAATGTCAAAAGAGATCATGATATACATCTTCTTGTAATCAGCCGATCCCGATCCTACATTATTCAAGACAAACTTATTCATAGTCGTGTTATGTTGAATAACATGACTTAGGATTAGAGAATGGTTAATGAGTTCTTTCTTACAATTCACTTTGGTATGGAAGGGCAAGAGACCGGGTATCCTATATTTTTCCTATGAAACTAGGGATTTGGAAGATTTCTTAGGTGGACTTAAAGCCATCTAAATGGGCTTCGGTTACCTGAGTTTTCCTAAGCTTGCCCTTAGAGCATTCATTCTACTGCTTATAACCATCAGACATTACAGAGAGAAAGACGAAGATGGTTAGAAATTGAGTATACTTACAAGAACTTGATGTTCAGCCTAGTCTTAGCGACAGAACTATTTGGGGAATCAAGCGACCTAAGAGAAGTAATCATTTGAAGAGTCACTAACCTTCTAAGCTTTGCCATATTTATGCTATTCAATTTGGGAATGGTTACCGAAGAGGTATGAGCAATTAATGGAAATTCAAAAAGGGGGAGAGGTAAAACGTGCTTGTAACAGCCCCCAAAATAGAGACGTGCACGAGAAACCTTCATTCTCTTCATGCCACCTTTCCATGACAAAAGAAAAACGGAGGTTGTGAAGTAATTGAGAGGACGTGGGCGACCTGTTAGTCATTAGTTGTCAGGTGTCTAGTTGCCATTAACAAAGTGCGGTCATTGAACTTCCAAGGGCGAAGAGGGGAAGATCAAAATTCAGATAAGGGGGCACAACAGAATCCCAAAGAGGGGAAGATAAAAAATCAAGTTAAGAAGTTGGAGGGTGTAATTGAAACAGAATTTAGTTTTAGTACTGAATTGAAATCAGTGACATAGTTTAGGGGTCAATAATATAATTTATTCATGGAATAAAAAAGAAAGAATTACACCCAAACTCCATGAAGTTTGTCACTTAATCACTTAGATTCCCTAATATTTAAAATATTGCACACAAATATCTTAAAGTTTGTATATGTATAACACTTATATCGTAGCAAACTGTCGTCAATGTATGTTATAAATTATACTCAGATCCCCTAAAATTTGTAAACGTATAATATTTAAATCTCTTAAATTTAAAATATTATATTTAGATAAAAAAATACTCTAATCAAAGATAGAATATCAAATATTTTAAATTTTACAACTAAAATTTATGTTATATTATAACATTTATTGAGATAAAATTAAAAATAAAAATCTATTTTTTTCTTAAAAAAGTATAATTAGTATACAATTATATTATCTATTGTAATTTAATTTGATCATTTAAACAATCAAATTAAACTACCAATTACCCCAATTACAACTAGAATATATTGTGTCCATTAAATTTAACCTTTTTATTTTTATTTTTTTAGTTTTATTCTAATAGACAGTATAACTATATATTAATTATGATTTTTTTAATAAAATTAAAATTTTATTTTTTATTTTATTTCAATAAATGACATAATTGAACATGAATTTTGGTTGTAAAATTCATATTCTATTATGAATGATTTAGACCCCTTGTTTGATTTTTTAATTTTATTATAATAAATATTATAATTGTATACTAATTACGATTTTTTTAAGAAAAAAATAATTTTTAATTTTATTTTAATAAATGATACAATAAAATATAAATTTTAGTTATAAAATTTAAAATATTTGATATTTTATCTTTGATTAGAGTATTTTTGGTCTAAGTATATTATTTTAAACTTCAGAAGTCTAAGTATTATATCTTTACAAATTTTAGAGGGTCTGTATATAATTTATTAACAAATATACAATGATAAGGGTCTAAATGTTATGTATGCATAAATTTTAGGAATTTATGTAAAATATTTAAATATTAAGGAATTTAAGTAATTATGTGACAAATTTTAAGGGGTAAGAATATAATTCTCCAAAAAAAAAATTGAAGAGGAAAAACACAACTAAACGCGGACGCCATAGGTGGCTCGGTGCAGAAGGGGTCCGCAGTCAGATCATAGCNAAAATGAAGAGGAAAAACACAACTAATCGCGGACGCCATAGGTGGGCTCGGTGCAGAAGGGGTCCGCAGTCAGATCATAGCGAAACGCTCATAGATTGACTCTGTCTCTGGTTCTCTTTCGTCTTTCTCCTTCTTCTGAACGAAGGTCGTCAAGTCTTCTCCGAAGAAGCCTCTCTCTCGCTCTATGTACCCTCTGGTTATTAAGCTAAAGATTTAGCTAATAAACTCTTAAGTCTTAATTCACTTCGTTAATCGGTATTATTCACCATGGTAATCCAAAGGTACACCCTCTCTGTTTTTGTAATCATTGGGTTTTTCTCAATCGTAGCCCAATCACTCAGATTCGATATCCAATCGGGTCGCATGAAATGCATAACCGAAGACATCAAATCCAATTCCATGACCATCGGCAAGTACTCCATCGTCAACCCCAACGAAGGTCATCCTCTGCCCGACTCTCACAAAATCACCGTCAGTGTAAGAATTGTTCGATTTTCTCTCGTTTTCTCAGTAATCAAGCAGAGGGTTTTGTTGGGTTTATTTTTGTTTTGGTGAATTTTTTGTTTACGTAGGTGACATCGGCGTATGGGAATAGTCACCACTCTTCGAACCATGTGGAGTCGGGTCAGTTTGCGTTTCAGGCTGTGGAAACTGGAAATTACATGGCTTGCTTTTGGGCAGCTGATCACAATCCTCAGATGACCATTACTATTGATTTTGATTGGAAGTCTGGTGTGGCTGCTAAGGACTGGACCAATGTTGCCAAGAAAGGCTCCGTTGATGTAAGTTCCTCTTCCTCCCTCTACACACACACACACACACCGGGGGGGGGGGGGGGG
>CAUOFW020001225.1:119828-153119 GCA_963454935.2 Ilex paraguariensis
CCCCCCCCCCCCCCCATTTCAATCACACACCAACCATTATTTTGGTTTTATGAATTGGTATTGATTAAGGAAAAAAAAAAGAGAAAATTTCAACCACACTTTCTCTAGTTTACTATACCTTCAAGAACATCTTTTATATTTTTTGAATCTTCAGTGATACTCCTTATCAGATTAAAAATATTAACTAAAATATAATTTTACTAAATTGTCCATGATATATTTGAAGAAAAATTTCATCCACACCTCCTCTAAATAAGTATATCTTCAATGAGACCCCCTCTAGATAAGTATATCTTGGATGACATCCCCTCTGTTTTCTATTTTTTTTTTATGTATTAAAATTCGATTCAAGCTAATTAAAATTTATTTTTTTACATATTAAAATTTGATCCAATTAACAATTAAATTTTTTTTACATATTAAAATTCAGGTTAATTAAAATTTTATTTGAGCCAATTAAAAATTATTTTTAATCGACTCAAATTAAATTTTAATCAATTCGCATTGAATTTTAATAGGCCAAAATTTTAATACAAAAAAAATATAAAATTTAATTGACTCAAATTTTAATAAATCGAATTTTAATTGACTCGAATTTTCATAAGTAAAAATATATAAATTTTCATCCACTCAAAAGAAAATTTTAATCGGCGCTAACAACTCGGATAGAGTTCATATCGGTTAAAATTTTAATATGTAAAAAAAAAATTTAATAGGCTCGAATTTTTAAAAAAAATTATGAATTATTAAATAACAAATTAGTATTTACTAAAATTGTTATTTATGAATTTTTTTTAAAACTTTAACAGCTCTAATTTTAATTAAATTTTATGTAGAAAAATTAGTTGAAGTTTATGTAGGGACATTTTTGGTATTTTAGATAAATTGTTTTGGTTAGAAATAGTAATTTAATGATATGAGGTGTTAGTGATGTTTAAATTAAACTAGAAGGGGTGTCAATAATTTTTTGATAATAGAGGGGGCATCCTTGAAGATATAGTAAACTATATGGGGTGTGATTGAAATTTTCCAAAAAAATACTATACACATAAACAAGGCTTCTGAGTAGTGATGACAGTGGATCGGATAAAAATCAGTATTCGTCCAAATTCATCTCGTTTAGACCAAAGATGAACCATATGTATTGGACGATAAACGTATACGAGGATACCTATATAAATTCATGCGGAAATAGATTGATACGTATCCCTGTCCCGCCATTCCCCGCTCCACTTTATCTGTTATAATTATTATTATTTTATATATATACATATTTCTGTGAATACAAATCTACATATTATTGAATAATTTTTTCTTTTGAATTTTTTTTTGTTTTTTAATTTTTTTTCCCATACTTTTGGCTTGTTAAAATGTAGATCTTTGTGTTTTTATGTTGAATTATGTTATTTTACATTATCTTGTGTTGCATGATGTTGTGTTGAATTTATACAGGAGACAAACTTTTAATTATATTATGTTGTAGATGACAAACTTTTAATTATGTTATAATATTCTATAATTATGTTAGATTATTTAAAATTTTGGATTATGTTGACTTAGACTTAAGACGAGTAAGGTGGACGGGGGTGAAGGCGAAGGGACAGGGCGGGATTAGGGATTACAAATTTACTCGCGAATGAGAATGAGAATGAAAACTATACCTGTTAACAAAAATGAACCGGAGATGAACATAATTTTTTTAAGCGAATACGAGGATAGAGATTACAACCCCCGCCCTCGCTTCGGTCCACTGTCATCCCTACTTCTGAGAAAAAGAAAAGATAAACACTAATCTTCTCGGATATATTTGTTGGAGCATTCTGTGTTTGATGCAAACCTAAGAATACAACTTCACAGTGTAGGTTACATACATCCTCAAGTAAAAAAATAAAGTCAGAGCTCAAGAAAAGAAAACAGAGAAAAAATAGGCGGTATAGTAGTAGAGTATGGACCTACGACGAGTATGTAATTGTAAATAAAAGGAAAACAACAGTGGAGCAAAAGAACTAGAGAACGTATCAACGGAGGAAATCTTGATATTTCATTTTATAAAATTGCTTACATACACGGAAGGAATGTCGAGCATATATACATAAAATTTGTAACAAACTAACAAACCCAACCTATCATATGGTGCCAGATAATAGACATGTGCAATGAATGAAAGAATAACAAATACAATATGACAATTGAAAATGTAAAGAGTAGAGTACAAAACGACTTGTAGTTTTTAGACTTGGCCTGTATCCGTTAACACCCTCCCGCAAGATGGAGAATAGAAACTTACTATTCCCATCTTGGACAAGTGTGCTTGAAGAAGGTAGGATGGTAGAGCTTTTGTGAATATATCAGCCAGCTGTGCTTGAGAGGAAACATGAGCTGTTGTGAGACTTCCTTCCTGAATTTTGTCGTGGATCAAGAAACAATCAAGCTCTATATGCTTGGTTCGCTCATGGAAAATCGGATTGACGCTATATGAAGGGTTGCCTGGTTGTTACAATGGAGAATGGTAGCTTACGGATGAGAAATACCAAGATCATGAAGAAGATATCAAAGCCAAGTAAGTTCTGAACAAGTAGTAGCCATAGAGCGATACTCAGCCTCAACAGATAATTTANAAAGCCAAGTAAGTTCTGAACAAGTAGTAGCCATAGAGCGATACTCAGCTTCAGCAGATAATTTAGAGACAATTGTTTGCTTCTTACTGAAGGTTCTTTATTCGTTAACTGGGTTCTTTTATGTTATACCGATTGTAGACCAACGGGAATCCGGGCAAGAGGCCCAATCCGAATCACAAAAAACTATAAGTTGAAGCTAAGATGAGGATGGCAGCAAAAGACCTTGAGCTGGTGCATGTTTAATATACCTCAAGATGCGGTACGTTGTTGCCAGGTGAGAAAAAGAAGGCTGATCCATGAACTGGCTTAATAACTGGACAGTAAAGCAAATATCTGGGCGGGTTATTGTGAGGTACAATAACTTGCCAATTAACCTTCGAAAAATTCTTGGATCAAAGAATGTAGTCCCTTCAGATTTGCTGATTTTGAAGGGTTGATCCATAGGAAGTTTAAGGGGTTTGCATCCCAAATCCGCCAAAATGTCTAAGGTATATTTCGTTTGACATATATGAATACCTTTAAAAGATCTGGCAATTTCCAAACCCAAGAAATAACGAAGACAACCAAGATCTTTAATCTTGAATTTGTTATTCAAAAAATCTCTTAGAGAGGCAATGGAGTCATTGGAATTGCTAGCAACCAGAAAATCATCAGCATAAATTAGCAAAGCTGTAAAATTATTCCCTTCATGCTTGGTGAATAAGTTATAATCAAACTTTGATTGGATGAAGCCAAAAGCAATGAGGGAAACGGTGAGTTTAGAGTTCCATTGTCTTGAAGCTTGCTTTAAACCATAATGGCTTTTAAGCAATCTGCAAACTTGGTTTGGTTTATCCTTGGTGTAACTCGAGGGTTTCTTCATGTAAATCACCATTAAGAAATGCATTATTTACATCAAATTGATGTAAATACCATCCTTTGATGGCAGCCACACTAAGAAGGTATCTAACAGTGACAAGTTTGACAACGGGTGAAAAAATGTCAATATATTTGATACCTTCCTGTTGGGTGTAGTCTTTAACTACAAGTCTAGCCTTAAGTCTTTCAACAGAACCATCAGGCTTAAATTTAATGCGATAGACATACTTACAATCAATTGTTACTTTCCCTTTAGGCAAATCAGTGATGGTCCAAGTATGGTTGTTTTCCAAAGCTTCAATTTCAGCATCCATAGCTTTGCACCACTCAGGATCTTTAATTGCTTGTTTATATGAGGTGGGCTTGGTTTGAATGGAAATGAAAGATGAAAAATCTTGGAAAGAGGGATTAAAGTGTGTGTAGGATAAGCAGTTAGAGAGAGAGAAATTTTTACCACTTAATTGAGGAGCTGCAGGGGAAGTCGATTGCTGAGGTGAGACAAGTCTGACTTGTTTGCAGTGAAAATCCTTCAGATATTGAGGAGTTGTCCTGTTCCGGGTAGATCTGCGAAGTGGAGGGAAACAGGAGGAGAAATGATGGAATTAGATGGTGAAAAAGTGGGAGAAGGGGAGGATATATTAGGACATTCATCAGAAACATTAGGAGGGTGAAGGGATGACGGAGAAGGATGTATGGGACTAGTAGGGAATGGATCTGAAAAATTAGAAGAAGGTGCAAATGGAAGAGAGAAAATGGGGAAAGATGGAGCTGTGGAAGGAGAAGATGGAGGTGTTTGAAAAGGAAAAATAAATTCATGAAAACTAACATCCATTAAAATGAAGGTGCTAGTTTTGAGATCTAAAAGCTTGTAGCCTTTAGTTCCAAAAGGGTAGCCAAGAAATGCACATACACGACCTCTAGGATTAAATTATGTTCTGTTATGAGCAAGTGTGGCAGCAAAGCAAAGGGAACCAACTACTCTCATGTGAGCATATTTGGGTCTCTTATTAAAAAAGAGTTCATATGGTGTTTTGTTTGAGAAGGGGTGATGGAAGCCTATTAATGATATATGTGGCTGTAAGGATGGATTCATTCCAGTAAGTTAAAGGAAGACTAACTTGAAAAAGAAGGGCATGGGCCACATTTAGTAAGATTTGGTGCTTCCTCTCAACAATGCCATTTTGTTGAGGGGTTGCAACACAACTTTTGTGATGAATAATGCCTTTTTGATTGAAAAAATCATGCATGTTAAACTCAGCACCATTATCACTTCTCAGAATTTTAATTTTCATTGGAAATTGTGTCTCAACAAGATTGTAAAAAGCTGTAATGCATTGTCTGGTTTCAAATTTGGTAGCAAGTAAATAAATCCAGGCAGTTCTAGAAAAGTCATCAACAATGGTCAAGATGTACTTTGAGCCATCATGAGCAATAGTGGAGCAAGGACCCCATAAGTCACAATTAATGAACTAAAAAAATTCTTGATGAAGAATGTGTATTCTTAGGAAAAGATAAACGATGAAAATTTAGCTAATGAACAAATTTTACAAGACTTTTCATTAATAGGAGAAATTCCCTTGTGTACAAGTGGATCTGAAATTAACTTTAATCTAGGAAATGATAAGTGACCTAGGAGACAATGTCATAGGTCAATATATGAAACAGAGTTTGTAACAAAAGTAAAACAAGAAAATATGATATTGCTGCTGGCTGAGTGTGCCGAGAGGAAGGTGGATAGAGTTGAGGGAAGGACTTTCTTACAAATGAAATGGTACAAGCCATACTTGAGCTCACCCATCTCAATCCTTATCCATGAGTGCAGGTCCTAAATAAAATAGTGAGTGGAAAAGAAAAGCAAACAACAATTAAGGGTAGAGATTAGTTTGTTTGCTGAAATAAGGTTGAAAGAAAATGATGGCACACAAAGGACATCATGCAGAATGATGGAATTTGTTAAGTGAATTGTTCCGATGTGTGTGAAAGGGGCAGAATGACCATTAGGTAGTTTCACAAAATAAGAAACAATAGATGTAATAATAGTAAAAAAAAAAAAAGGTATTGCAGACCATATGGTTTGTAATGCCTGTGTCTAGTATCCAAGCAATAGATAATGGATGTGGTGAGCATTGTGTGTGAGTAGACAAAGAGGTGGAAGTACCAGACATTTTGGAAGAGGGTTGAGGTGGGTTGTTGTGGTGGACAGCTGAAGCCACAATTGGAGAATCCTGAGGTCTGAGCAATGCCATCAGTTGCTGATATTGTTGCTTGGTTAAACCAATTTTGGCATCATTGTTGTCTTCAGAGTTAGAGGCAAATGAAAGAGATGTTTGATTTGCAAGAAAACCAGATTGTTGCTGCGGCTTGGTATGGTATTTGTGGCCAGGTGGGTATCCATTGAGTTTGTAGCATTTCTCAATGGTATGGCCAGTCATGTTGCAATGTGAGCAAAGAGGAGGCTCAGTATTGCCAGCTTTGAAGCAAGTCTCGAAAGTATGACCAGTGATTTTACAGTGGCGACAATAGGGACGATTTTTCTTTGGAGGGTGGTTTGTTTTAGGTGCAGGTTTGGAAGAGGTGTAGGGTTTCTGGATTGTCATGGCCATAGTCTCGGGTGATGGAGTGTGAGAGGTTATTTGATGATGTCTTTCTTACTGTTGGACAAGGGAAAATACTTTGGAGACAGGTGGGAAGGGATCTAAAATCATAATCTGGTCTCTAATGGGAGAATAAGAGTCATTGAGACCTATCAAAAATTGCAGCACACAATCTTGTTGATATCGATCCGGTAAGGTTTTCATATTACCACAGTTACAAGAAGGTATAGGATCATAGATAGACAGTTCATCCTAGATAGCCTTTAATTTGCCATAATAAATGTTTATCGGATCGTGCTCTTGAGACAAGGCAGCCAAAGCCTTTTTACGTTGGTAAATACAAGGACCATTTTGGTGCGAGAACCATTCCTGAAGGTCCAACCAGATTTCCCTAGCATCATCAACAAAGAGAACGCTGGACTAGAGAGAGAGGCTGATGGAGTTTTGGAGCCAAGAAACGACCATGTTGTTACATCGCTCCCAAAGCTCAAGCAACGGATCGGTGGATTTGGAAGGTTTGGTGATAGATCCGATGATGAAATCGAGTTTGCTTTTCGCGCGAAGTGTGCGTCGCATTGAGCGAGACCTTGTGGCATAGTTGCCTACTGTGAGGAGATCGACAACGAGGGTTAGGGTTGGACTATCGCCATGGTCAAGCCAGTATGCGTTCGTCGGATCAAGGAGATTAAGGTATGGAGATGGGGGTTTTGATTCTAAATCAAATTGAGAATCCGAAGAATCGATATCGGAGGTTGCCATTGAAGATGCTCTCAACCTTGCCCTAATACAATGTAAATAAAAGGAAAACAACAGTGGAGCAAAAGAACCAGAGAGCGTATCAATAGAGGAAATCTTGATATTCCATTTTGTAAAATTGCTTACGTACACAAAAGGAATGTCAAGCATATATACTAAAAATCTATAACAAACTAACAAACCCAACCTATCATATCGTGCCAACTAATAGACATGTGCAATGAATGAACGAATAACAAATACAATATGACAATTGAAAATGTAAAGAGTAACGTACAAAACGACTGGTAACTTTTAGACTTGGCCTGTATCTGTCAACAGTAATTACAACAGCAAGATTCATATATGGAATACAATACAAATGTGTGAGATAAGTAATAACATGTATACAATGTTTCAATTTTTTTGGTCGGGCCAATTAATGGTGACTAATCTTGAAATATAAGATTAAGATAATTGCAAGGATAAGTGCTCCAATTATGGAGCAGACGATCCACTTGTTCCGTGTCATCCTTCTAGACATGGCAGACAACACTTTCTTACTCTTGTCAATGGCATCATCTACACCATGAAGCTGCAAAAAATACAAATTTTATCAATCAACACACTGATTTTTTTTTTTTAATTTTATATTTGAGCGCATATACGGTGTAGTTCCTGAAATGGATAGCTTAGGAAAGAAGTCCATTTGGGGCACGGGATTTGTTTCTAGAAGCGGCTCCTATCTACTACGGGAGGAGTCAGATGCGTGCTTAAAATGACATACCTTCTTATGAGAATGAAGGAGAGTTTCACGTTGCTGATGCAAATCTTCAAGGATCGAGACACCAAGGTCTTCTGTCTCCAGCATAGTTCTTCTGCTCTCTTTGATTCTATCACTAGACTGATTCAGTCTCTCAGTTGACATAGCCAGTCTTTCTCTTTGATTAACAGAAACCTGTATTGTTGTCTATCTGTCAGGAAACTCCCCGCCAAACATATAAAAAAGGAACATTCTCCCCAAAAAACCTTTAATGGAGGCCAATAGAGGCACCGGTTCGAAAAAGTAAGATAATCTCTTAATAGTACTAGAAGTACGGGTAAACTTAAATTAACATTGAACAAAATAATAAGAGAAGATATGAAAATATTTAACTTAAATGAGCATATAGTGTATGATCGAAATAAATGGCGAAGACGGACTCATACAGCCGACCCCAAATGATTGAGACATAAGGCTTAGTTTGATTTGGTATTCTCCCCAAAATCAAAAACGGAAATTATTGCAGGCCAACACAACCTAAAATGAATGAAAATATGGAAAACGTTAATGAAGAAAGGTCCCAATCTTGAAATTCTAGACCCTCAATCAGCAGTCATGCAACAAACATTGATGAAAATAGAGCACCTTGGTCAGCTGACCACAATAGGACCTGGAAGACCAATTCAGTATCTTTAATGCATGATCATAAAATTTGGACATTTTCTATTTGAGCCCAACAAATTTCAGAAAAAAAAAACATGGTTGTGGTCAGTTTTAACTAATGAAAAGTTATGGCAAGTTTCACAAAAATGGCAAAGTTTTGAAGGCTTATACAGCTGCAGTGAGCAACTTCACTCTCTTGGTTTACTCATTGCTGTCAACGCATCCAAATGAACCAGATATACCACAACCAATGTTACCTGAATCGTGGGTCGCTTTGGTACGTGGTACAGATACGGGTACATGGTACGACACTTTCTTAGCTACATGGTACGATGGGAGTAGGTTTAACTGGTACGATATTTTGGATCGCAATTCGTTTTGGAACTCTTACATAGATTATTTTCACTATTACACAGCATTATATATTACAAAACATTAAAAAACACAAAATTAGTTACCATTTATCTTATAATTGTGCTTGATTTTTTGTTATCTAAAACAATATATAATTATAAATCTATATACATGTAGTCAATTAATATGTGTTTTATATTTGTGCTACATGTTCTAAAACGAATTTGATTTAGGGTTAGTATTACAATTTGGGGTCGTCAATTTTGGTAATCTGGATCGCAAACTCACCACGTTTTGGATCGATGTAACCAAATCATGGTTCATTAATGGTTTAGTGAATTGTGGTAAGCATGACCACAACTCCTCGCCAAACTAGTACCCTTGGACCAAACACAGCCATGTTGGATCCAAACAGATTATTTCAACATCATGGTTTTGAAGGTTTCAATTTCAAAGAACCATGAAACATGCACCATCCCAATATGCAAGACATAATATTTCACTGAACAGAACTTAGGCTATAAACTCTATTGAGACTAATGCCTGATCTTACTTGACTGATTTACCCGAATTCTGCAAATCAGCTCACTAAAGCTTTGAAGACCAAAATACTATTATGCTTTTGAATGCAGAAATGAAGAATTATTCAGTAACAAATAAAGAACTTCAGCCAACAATGAATATACACCACATAGACTACAACCACACACAACAATTATGGTTCAAGTTATGGGATTGCATATTCAAATCAAGTTAATTCTTCGAGAGTTGCATCTAATTCAACACTATCAAAGTCAACGACAATTTCTCCATAAAGGTAGCATGCAGAACCTTTGGAAAAAGGCCATCAAGAAAAACGAAAAAGAAAACAGGGTAGTAAAATATGGGCATACCGCTTGTGTATCTGCCATTCCAGATTCTAGCAACTCTTCATGGGCAGCTTGACTGGAGTTACCTGATGTGAGCTTTTTAACTTCCCTTTTCAAATTATTCAGGTCAGATTTATATTCCCTAAGCTTTGCAAGTAGCATAGCCTTTACGCTTGGCTGCAAACTTCTAGCCTCAAGGTCCATTTTTCGTATCTGGTAATTAGATTTAGATACAAAAGGTCATTACAAACCAAAACCAAGCAAAGCTTTGCGGCAAAATAAAAAGCAAACAAAAGGCTACGTATTACCAGAACATCAGCATCGTCCAATCCTTCTTTTAATTCAGAAACCTGTTGCTTCTTCTGCTCTGCAAATCACAACAACACAAAATAAACAACCATTCACAAGATCAGTGGCAATGACAAATGAGAAAATAATTATACAGCATCAAATCATAAAAAAATGCATGCAACATCTCAACCACGAAATACAAACTTTGATTAGAATAAATCATTCATATATGCATAACATAAAGAGTTGTTCCCCATTTGTAGGTAATAACCACAAACCTTAAATAACGTAGGGGCCTGGTCTAGAATGTCCAATTGAATTGTGCTTCTGCCTTCTTGGTGTCATGTATTCTTTTTCATCTTCACTGCCTCATTTCAAAATGCAATTTAATTCAATTTCTACTTTTATAAAAGAAAGCTTTACAAGTCCTTGCTCCCACTTTTAGGTGGAAGATGGAGCTTCCCAGACAAGAACCTCTGCCAATGGCACATTGGCCGGTGTCCTCTTAAGCCTCCTTGTCAAACATCTTCCATTATCTATTTTTTCCATCTTTATGTCCACCTTTTTGTCTCTTATTTTCTCTTTCTCTCTCTTGCATTTATATCCATTTACATATACAAGAGAAATGAAAAATGCTGCACTATCAAGCCAGTAAACAATATATACATATAAATCCCAACCCATCAAATTATAAAACTAAATGTGCAGAAATGAACTGAAAATACATGAAGGACAAACATAAGAAAACATAGCGTGTAAAATTATGTTACCTCCAGCTGCAAGAAGACCAGCCGAGTGACATTTTCTGGACAGATTCGCAGAAAGCTCACAGTACTGACGCTCATATCCTTCGAATACCTCACTCATGTCTCCTTTAAAGCTCAATATAACCTTGTTCAATAAACAGTCGATAGTCAGTCAATTCTATTGTTCACCAAGTAATAAAATCAAAAGTCAGAACCAAACTGAAATTTCTGATTACACCAATTGCTTTGATCTCTGTAGTTAATCAAATTCTAGGGCACTAGTTCATCAATTTTACATGACTCTAACCGGAATTAATCGATCTATTGAAGAAACATAAAAGAATGCATAATTACAACTTAGAAATACATTACAGATGTATATATTCAAAGGATTTGAATCTGCAAATAGCAAAAAGCGTACCAGAAATCGAAGTGAGGATCGGGGAATCCAAGAGAGAGTATGAACTGCATAAGAAGTACGGAATCGATTCGATTTGAAGCACCGAGCCTACGGTTGTCAGTTCGATCCGAGATCAGTTAGTTGAGAAAATTCTGAATTGGAATGGTGATATCGGAAACGGAGAAGAGCCTGCGTTGAATGCTAGAACGTATATGCCTCCTCGAACTGAACGAACCGTAGAAACTTGTACCGCAGATTATCCGAGGCCATTTTGGTCAGCTAGATTTTCTCTGTGTATATATATATATATATACTTATCAGTTTTCTTTTGGGCTAATCTCGCTTTCCACCCCCAAAAAATGTTTCAATTCTCAATTTATACCATTAAACATTAAAATTTTAATTTATATTCTCAAGGTTATGAATTGGTAACAATTTAGATCTTGCCATTCAAATTTTCGTCGTGAATTGAAACATATAAGTTACAATTGTTTCGGACATGAGCTTATATAAAAAATTTTATATTATTGGTTTTTTTATGTGAGTTGCGCATGATAAATTTAATTTTTATTTGATTAATAAAATTCTATTTTTGATACACAAAATTATGTCAAATTGATTGTAAACGAAAAATTGAAGCGATAGATATACCTCATTCTCATATTTGAAGTACTTACACCTTATGCACTTCAATTTATGACGAAAAATTAAACGACAATATGTTTTAGATTTACATTACTATCAACTTATAACATTGAGAGTGTAAATTAAAATTTTAAATATTTATGAGTACAAATTAAAAATCAAAGCATCTTTTGGAGGTGTAAAGTGAGAATAACCCATTTTTTATTTTGGTCATACTATTTTATGGGCGGGGGACAAAGAGGATCGAACTCGCGACCTTAACATTGGGTGACCTATTTGATATGCTAAATTAATTAGGTCAAACTTAAGATGCTAAATGGGCCCGCAGCTAAAAAGCCCACTTTCTTACAATTATGATGTTTATTCAAATATGAAATCTAATCCTAGAAATATAGCATCCCACTTTTTTTTCCTACCCAAGGTTTTGATACATTTTGAAATTGAGAGATCTCTACTAGAGCTAGTGCTATCTAGCCGATCTAGATTTAGGATTTTTTAATAGATTATTCATTAGTAGAACGAAAAGAATTAGGGAAGAGATGGGTCCAAAGCGAATGAATGGGAAGATCGAAACGTTAGAAAACAGAAGGCAAGATTTTTTTTTTGGCCTCGTCATTTAAAAATTACTATGAGTTGTATTATTTTTTCCCTTCTTTTGTTATTCAATTTTTAGTCATTTCCTTCGACTTACATGGCCTTACTAAGGATACTAAGTTTGCATTGGTCTATTGTAGTTGCAGATGTAATGGCTCTAGTCCAGGGCATGGGCATTGGGCATAAGCCTAGATTTGTGCAACTATTGCATTATCATAAACAAAACACAACAAAAAACACAAAAACATGGATCCATGGGGATTACAAATATACTCCTATTGAGATCATTTAAGTTCAGCCTGAGTGCATCAATTTGATCCAATCTTCCACAAAATTTCAGTACTTCGAGAAAAATCAATTTCACATCATGTTGGGTAACTAGCAGCATATCAACCTAGAAAAATAAAGCCGCGATCCCGACATCAATGGAGAGATAATAGCCTCTGGGAAGAAATTGAAAAGCAACAGAAACTAGAAAACAATCTCCTAAATCAGAACCTCAGACCATTATTTTGGCAGACCTCACATAGATGCTATCAACAACCTTGCCCATATTGGCAACGGTATCCAATGTTGTCGGGTAGATCGCATCAATCTTGGGATCTTCAAAAATGATGAGGCATCCAGCACCTTGGTCTAAAGTTCCCGCAAACTTCTTATTCAAAATCATTTGAGATGATTTTTTCTCCACGTGGTCAGCAGGCAACTCAATTAACTCGGCAATGTGAGCAATCTCAACCCTTGAGAAAGGCTCGATCAACCTGCAAAGATTCTGCTCCAGCAGCGTGTCATAGAGGGAAGAGAGGTGCCTGGGGACAATAGGGTCTTCCTCTAGCTGGGCTTTAAAGTTGCGAAGAGCAATCTCAAAGAGCTTCAAAGAGCGTTTTGAATAAGCATCAGCAACAGCTTTCATTGCATCAAGTTCTGGCCCCTGATATTGCAATCCCACCTTGGCTGATGATATTATTCCTGCTACATCATCAGCCTGGCTTACCATGATTTTGGACAACAACATGTACTTAAGGCTATATATGGCTTGGGGATCTTCAAGGGCATTGAAAGCTTCGAATGCTTCAAAGAAATAGCTGTAAGCAGTTTTATAATCCTTCTCTTCCGCATGGAGAATCCCACTTTGCAAGTCTATGCTGCCCTGCTGAGCTGGAGGCACATAAATGGCGTTGGCTGCTGTTCTTGCCGCTGTAAGGGCAGCCTTGGCTTTTGGAAGATTTCTCAGAGAGAAATGGAGCTTGCTCTCCAACAAGACTATCTCCACAAGAAGCAGCTTGTCATCTAATCTTCTCACCTCCTTGATGAGGCCCGAAAGTAGGGTCAATGCTTCAGAATACTCCTTGCTTTCCATCAAAAGAGCTGCAAGCCTTGCCTCAATTCGTTGTCGAAGGAAAGTTCGCTTCTCAGCACGGGTCCACTGCACTATTTCTTTGCAAAGGGAGATCTGGAGATCAGATGTGCCTGGTATTTTAACTACCGCATCAACAATTCCACGAACAATTTTAGCAGTTTTTGCCTTTGGGATCAAGGAAAAGAAGGGCCGCAATTGAGTCAGAAGTTTTTGAAGATCAGCTGCCCTGTTCTCTTGTCTAAGAAGGTCTGAGAGATTAGAGATGGCTTGTTCTTTTATCCGTAAAGCTTCAGAAAAAGATGAAGGGTCATCAAGTGTCCGATAAAGGATAGAGATCGCCTCAGATGGGGTTTTGGCTTCCAAAGCCTGAGCAAGTGAGTCAGTAGTTGCTGGGAGATATGATGAGGACATGGTCACGGCTTTCAAACGTCAAGTCCTGCAAATTTAGATTTTTACCCAATAACTTGCATTGCACAACTAGATAAGCCACAGATTTTTATCCTGAAAATGATGCAGAAGTCTAATGTCATATGCAGTACCGACAACAAAACATAAATTGACCAAGTTCCCTTAAATGAGACTTTAACGAAGATGAATGTTTAATGCAGAATCTCAATTTGAGATCCACTATCAATGGTCACATCAATATTTCTGGTGCACTGTTAAAGGAACAAGCTTCTCCGCAAGCACATGAACCATTAGGAAACATATTTAGTACCCCTGAGGCCCAAAGCTAGAAGATATATCACAAATGGCTTTCTATTCTCTCAAATGAATACTCTTTCCTATTCGATGGAATGTAAATGGTCAAACATAAGTCACCTGAGTTTATATTGCTTACCTCAGTGATGTAAAACCTCCTCCTACATGCAATGTTATTCTCAAATATTTAGGATAATGAAACCTACACAACCTAGTTTTAAGGTGACCAAGTTCAAAGAAGTTTGTAGGTTTATAATTATAGTCTGTGGAGGAAAATGCGACCATTTTTGGGATAAAAGCAGCTGGAATGTACTGGATGTTGAAAACTTATAAGTTCCTGGCAAAATGAGAAATCTAGAAGTTCGAAAGTTCTCTGGACAACAAAAAGCTCTAGGGTTTCAGGCATTTAATTAAAGGTCACGAAGTAGGAAAAAGGGTTAGGGATTAGTAGACTCGTCAAGTCACGAACACTTAAATGAAGATAGAAGGAGAATAAAAGTACCATCTAGGGAATATCATTCAAAAATTCTTCAAAACTTTGTACATCTGCTAAGACTAAAACTCCATTGAAACTGAAAATCACATGCATTACATAAAGGCCACTCCAGTTCTCGTACTTCTACGACTACGTGGACACTTCTGAACAGGAAAGTAGGCACTTTCTCTAGTAAAACTACCTTAAGCTCGCTAAAACTCACACCTAAGATTATATAACAAAAAAAGACCACATGACGAAAAACAAGACTCGCATACATTCACTGCAGCGCATGTCACATCTCTATAATAACAGAATTCATCCCAAATATTGGCTACAAAAGGTCATGTGTTATGCATGCACAATTCTTGATTTCCTTTCCTTCTGTTTAACATGCCATACCTACCCCATTTCCATTATCCACCAATTACGATTACTCGATTAGCCAAGATTCAAAGCAAGCACCTCTTCTGCTACCACGGGTTTCCCAAAAATCAGGCACCAATTTATAGGATGTTGAAGTTAATTCAAACAAGTTATAGATAATCAATGTCAAACATTGATGGACTCTAACCTAATCCATAACGCCAGTCCCCAGGTAACAGGAATAGGCTTATTTTTTAGGGTACAAATTTAGCTCTAATTCTCATTAGAACCCCTGTGCAAAGCATATACAAAGCCCCTGTCAGCAGTGCTGAGGAACGAAAACTATTTAGTTCGACGAGTACGATCAATGATTATCTGCCTCAACGCATAAAACTCCATAATTCCAACCATAATTCTACTTACATCAATAATTTTTAAATGTATAACAAAAATACCGTCAAACATAAATTGTTTCAAAAGAAAACTGAGAACAGTACTAGGGATCCCTATTCATATGATTCAGCTCAAGCAGATAATTTTCTGACAATCAAAACAAGAGAAACGCACCTCTATTAGCAAGAATCGAGGGCAGATATGAACCCTAAGAAGTGGAGAGAGAGAGAGAGAGAGGGAGTATTGGAAGGCTCAACTCACCAGTCACAAGAAAGAAGAAGTAGACAGAAAGAAAGAGTAGACAGTTCAACATAAGCACATACAAAGTCCGGTGTGTATTCTGAAAAAAAAAAAAAAAACAAAAAGTGAAAATTGGCAGGAGTCACAAGTCGTACTTGTTTGAAGATATCTTCCGTATAAGAGGTTAAGTTTATTTTTAAAATTATATATAATAATTTAAATTTATTTATTTTTATCTCAAAAATATTCTTTCTTGGGAGGAGGTTAAATTAATTTTTTATTTTGGATATAATTTTTTCTTAATTTAATATCAATTAAAATATGCCAATAAAATCTTCAAAAATTCAAATCCAAAGTTCTCTCTAATTATCTCTTAATTCAATGCCAACTATTTTCTTGCCATCAACGGTGGATTGGTAGAGAGTCTCCTCAAAAAGGATGGCACTGGAGATGTATTGGCCTAGGCCAGGAACTGTCACAAGGAGTGAGCTTGACGGTTAGCCTCAGTGTTCTTGAGCCCAATCGAGGCCAGATGCTTCCCACAGGTTGCGTTTGACTCGTCCATGGCGAGAATTCCACGCCTTGGTGAAGCCACAGTTTTCTGTACCCATGTAGTGAGACCTTCTTATTAGAATCCTATGCACTTGAGCTTAAATTATGAGCTTCCAGTCACACGTACGCACGCGCGTGTCCTTGTGCCTTGTGTCTTTTTAATTAGTGTTAAATTGAACGTTCCATATTACTATTATTTTTAATATATTATTATTTTTGTTGAGTATATTATTGTTTATGTTACTATTATTTTGAGCATATTATTATTTTTGTTGAACATGTTACTATTATTATTTTTCTTAAATATTAATATTCAATGTTACTATTTTTTTTTTGAATATTATTATTTTTTGTGTTTGACTGATACTATTTTTTGCGTTTGAATTTGAGAGAAATAATTATTGTTAAGTATGTTATAATTTTTATTAAGCATTTTACAATTTTTGTTGAATATGTTACTATTTTTGTTGAACATGTTACTATTGTTATTTTTTAAAAATATTAATATTGAATGTTTCAATTTTTTTTATGTTTAAATGTTACTATTTTTTTGTGTTTAAATTTATTATTTTTTATGTCCAAATGATTTTTTTTTTGTATTTGAATATTACTATTTTTTATTTTTAATGTTACTATATATATATATATATATATGAGAGAGTGAAAATTTTAATGTTAGTCAAACTCTTATCCTATATATGGATATAGATAGATATGAAAGNTTGCAGAAAGAGCTAAAGACTGGTAGATCGTTATATCTGAGAGGGCCAAAACTCCATTATTGCCGCGACTTGGGGGCGTGTTCAGAGAGTAGTGTCATTGGTTTACAATCCCACATCGATAAAAGAAGGGAGAGTCCGGGGCCATAGGGGAATATAAATTGAGACCGACTGGGAGATGAGAACATACTTACCTGGACGGGGTCAATGGGTGATCATGAAGGCCCATGGCCTAGGTTGGCGACCTCCATTGCACTTAGGAGGGGCGCCCGCCTAAGGTCTACCCAAGTGGTGGAGCCTACGTCATAATTTGTGGTAGAGGGGGCCTGCGTTCGCGCGGCCCCTGACCAATTTAGTTGCAAGGTTTGGGCTTAAGACAGGCATTTGTGCCCGATATTAAATGCTGTGGTGTTTATAGTTTATTTCAAATATATATATATTTATTTCCAAAAATATAAGGTAATAATATTTTTAAGATTTTCAAAAATATTAAGGAAACAAAATAAGGTAAGTTTGAAATGTGCGGCGGTAAAATTAGGATTCTAATGAAAAATAGAAGGTATGATATATTAAAAAGTTTACACATGTTTATGTCTTTGTTCCGATTAGTAGAAATATGAGGAAAATGTCAAGTTATAGTTTCATTGATTAGTAATTTTGGACATCATTGATTAGTAATTTTGATTTTATTTGAATATCATTCAGTACAATAACCAAAAATTTACTATATTTTTTTGGAAGGGATCATTTTCTTTAATTTTTTGGAAGGCAAAGACAAAAAATAAAATGGATCTCCTTTTTATTTAATCTTTATATTCATTTGCAACAAAGCAAAACAATTTTTTATAGATTTAAGTGGGTGATTAAACATGGTACATGCTAGTGATTTGTGGTGCATTTAAAGAAAGAAAAAAAACGCCACAAAAAACACAATTAGAAGAAAGTTTGTGTTTTTCGAGCCCACTTCGTCTCTTTCATTGGAGCCTGCACGACACTTTCTTTTTTTGTCGGTACAAATAGATACGACAAGATTCAAATTTATAATTTTAAAAAAGATCAATGGTCAGAACAGTGTTCATTAATCTTACTGCTAACACTGCGAAACACCCCTTTCCCCTGTTTTGCAGAGTCTCACTATATATTTCTATGACTGATTTTATGAGGGACAAAGTTTGAATAATGTGTATACATTTTTTAAGTATATAACTTAAAAAATAGTATAAAAATTAATTTAATCCAACTATTTTCATACAAATTATTTAGAATTGAATTATATGAATCTTCTTCTGTCGTACTCCATTGAATAGTAAATTATGTGAGCTTCCCATGTCCAATAAGTTTATAGGGTTTACATGGGGTTATTTGGCTCTCGTTAACGGAGAATAGAGGTATCATTTACTAATAAACATGAATTTAATAATATGACATGATCCGTTAACATAAATAGTATAATAGATTGAAAGGGTGACTTAAGTTTGGGGTTACGTAATGAGAGTTTTTTTTCTCATGATTACTTTATTTTTGATATGAATGATATGTCTTTAATTGGATCGAGAAAGAAATTAGTTGAGGTGTAACTAGGTCATGAGAGTTTTTTTCCTTATAAATTATCTAGTTCCGATGTGAATAATCCACCTTTGATCAGATCGAAGAGAGAATTAATCAAAATGCGCATAAATTGACACAAACATCTTTAACCGTTGAATAAATTAAAAAAAAAAAGAGGAAAAAAGAAAAGTTAACCTAACCTAAGCTAAAAAGGTGTTCTCTACAAGTTGAATGTTCTCTACAAAATTCACGATTGTTTCGAATGTCTCTTCTACGAGATCGATTTCTACGATGTCATTTTGTTTGGAAATGAAACTAGTCTCATAAGTATAATGACCAGTACAATACACATATCAATAGATTAAAGCTTTGATTGATAACTTTTGGAGAAATAGTCCTGTCGAATTTCAATTAATCTAAAATCAATTTCAAAATTCAGACTTTAAATAATCGATGGTTTGCAAGTTAAAAATCTGAATGAATAAGCTCAATCCAAAGTGAAGTTTAGCAAATTACCAAATTAAATGTCAATTTATCAAATAATAATTCATTTTAACACATGTACATTATTTAGGATTAATTATATTAGAGATCCCCAAAGTATGAGATTTGTCTCATTTTTGTCTTCAATATTTCAAATGCATCATTTTAGTCCTTGAAGTATTGCATATATTTATATGTGGACTCTCAAACAGACAACATTCAGATTGTTAACGATTTTTTTTATTATAAACTTATCACGAGATACTTATAGATAAAAAAATAATAATTTGATCAAACAGTTATCCAAATTACATAGTTTTGATTATAAACTATCCAAATTTTGATCAAGAGCTACCGATATTATACATTTTTGGTCAAGACTTGCTCCAATTATTTTTTACCCATATTTAAGTATTACGTGATAAATTTATGATTAAAAACCGTTAATAATTTGGAGGTTGTCTATTTGAGGGACCACATAGAAACATATTTAATACTTCAGAGATCAAAATGATGCAATTGAAATATTTAAGACCAAAATGAGACACTATAATTTGAGGACCTCTAATTCAATTAACACTATGATTTAAATTGAATCATAATGGGAATAGATTAATAGTACATTTAAATTCGAATCTTAAAAATATGATATTATTGATTCATATTCGGTTAAGTAAANAGAACAGATTAATAGTTCATTTAAATTCGAATCTTAAAAATATGATATTATTGATTCATATTCGGTTAAGTAAACAAATCAGCGCATCTCTATCCGACTAATTGGATTCAGATACGAATCAAATTCAAATGAAATTCCAATACAATGACTAGCATGCCATCATGTTCTTTGTTCTTCAAATTTATGTTGTTGCTAATAAATCTGACTTTGTCACATAAAATTTGTTTTAAGCACTTCCTTGGATTCTCCTCCCTCCTATGGAAGAAAAACCTCAATGTAGTTTAGTGAAATAGCCGAATTCTACAAAAGACAATGAGTATGAAACATAGTACTATAGGACACTTGCAACACTAGTACTCTCATTTAACACCATCTCTTACCTCTTACTCAAACTATATATACAAGGACGTGCCTTAATGCAATGTATAAAGTTGTTTTATTGTAACCGTTCAATTCACGAAAACAGTTTCTCCCGCAACAGTCACATGTAAGAGAGACACAAAAGAAAATTACTAGTATAGAAGGGATGGTGAGGAAGAGAAAAAACAGTGACCAGGGAGAAGAAGAGAGAGAGACTGGTAATAATGGGGACATGGATTGGCAGCAGATGATGAATGAGGCTGCAGCCTTGGCAGCTCGACGAGCCCGGAAACGCTACGTTGGGGTGCGGCAACGGCTATGGTGGGTGGCTGAGATAAAAGACACCATTCAGAAGATAAGAGTATGGTTGGGCACATTTGACACTGCTGAAGAAGCTGCTAGAGCTTATGATGAGGCTGCTTGCTTGCTCCGTGGAGCCAATACTCGAACAAATTTTTGTCAATGTCCTCCTCCGTCTAATTCATCGCCAGTTCTTCCTTCTAAGATCACCAATCTTCTCCTTCAACAGCTTAAAGCTCATAACAACACGCTCCACGATCATAACCAACAGAATCAAGAACTAACAGAAGTACAAGATACACAATTCGTTAATTTTGTTGACATGTCCAACGCCACCATTCACGAAAACAGTGATTTGGGTGCTAACATCAGCAACATTAGCAGTACCAGTGATTGCCTGACCACTAGTATCGAATCAAGTGTCATTGGGAAGGAAGGTAGTGGTGGAAGAGAATGTGAATTGGAGAATAGTTGGACTAGTGTCGATCAGTTATTGACCTGTGGTAATGCCCCGTGGTGTGATCAAGTTGGAGGGGAAGGAGAGGAGAAAGAGGAGTGAGAAGAAGAGAACGATTTCGGGGTAATGGATTTCCAGTTTGTGGATGCAGTTGAATCATCTGGTTACTGTTTGCCATTTGAGATTGCAGAAGAGATGATAGAGCCAATTGAACAGGAAAATGATGGCGAAGAGCCATCGATGCTTACAGAGGTCATGAAGAGGATGAGATATGAACGCAAATTCTCAGCTTCACTTTATGCAATCAATGGGATATCAGAGTGTCTAAGGATGAAACTTGAATCAGGAAATGGGAAGGGAACAACGAGGTTCAAAGAGTTTCCCAACATTGGTATCCACTGCAGTAAAGATCAAGAGGAAAACAAAAAACAAGAAAATGAATGTGTCCAACAGGTATGTCAAGAACAGGTAGAGAGCCATCAAATTACTTCGACAGAGACAGGGTTGTCTTCATCTTCATCTTCTTCCACTTCTTCAAGCAAGGAATGTAGTGAATTGTCTCTTTGGAGTTCTCTTGATCTCCCTTCTATCACTGTGCTATTTAGAGGATAGAAGAGCCTTGAATTTCATCCTTTTCAATTCTATAGCAACTAGATCAGACTTAGAGGGATAATAAATGTTCATCCACCCAGGTAATGTGTTGCAGGATCAAGTTTAGAAATTGGGAGATTGTTCACATCCGCTAGAGACTAGAGTTTCATGCGCTGGATAAAATTTTTTTTTATCATCATGCAGGGAGTAATCAGGATATGTTAATTTGTACCTAGCAACATATGAAGTGTAATTGTAGTTTCCACCCTTCAGGAGACTGTTCTTTTTTATACCTATTTCCAGTTCTAAACATTTAATATATTTGGGCACCAACATTTCCAAAATAAAATGAGCAAAATACTATATGCAGGATCCAATTATACAAACACTACAAGTAAGGAATTAATCGAGACAAGTTACTCGACTTATGCTCAATTCAGATAAGACGTAACTCAANGGAGAAGAAGAGAACGATTTTGGGGTAATGGATTTCCAGTTTGTGGATGCAGTTGAATCATCTGGTTACTGTTTGCCATTTGAGATTGTAGAAGAGATGATAGAGCCAATTGAACAGGAAAATGATGGCGAAGAGCCATCGATGCTTACAGAGGTCATGAAGAGGATGAGATATGAACGCAAATTCTCAGCTTCACTTTATGCAATCAATGGGATATCAGAGTGTCTAAGGATGAAACTTGAATCAGGAAATGGGAAGGGAACAACGAGGTTCAAAGAGTTTCCCAACATTGGTATCCACTGCAGTAAAGATCAAGAGGAAAACAAAAAACAAGAAAATGAATGTGTCCAACAGGTATGTCAAGAACAGGTAGAGAGCCATCAAATTACTTCGACAGAGACAGGGTTGTCTTCATCTTCATCTTCTTCCACTTCTTCAAGCAAGGAATGTAGTGAATTGTCTCTTTGGAGTTCTCTTGATCTCCCTTCTATCACTGTGCTATTTAGAGGATAGAAGAGCCTTGAATTTCATCCTTTTCAATTCTATAGCAACTAGATCAGACTTAGAGGGATAATAAATGTTCATCCACCCAGGTAATGTGTTGCAGGATCAAGTTTAGAAATTGGGAGATTGTTCACATCCGCTAGAGACTAGAGTTTCATGCGCTGGATAAAATTTTTTTTTATCATCATGCAGGGAGTAATCAGGATATGTTAATTTGTACCTAGCAACATATGAAGTGTAATTGTAGTTTCCACCCTTCAGGAGACTGTTCTTTTTTATACCTATTTCCAGTTCTAAACATTTAATATATTTGGGCACCAACATTTCCAAAATAAAATGAGCAAAATACTATATGCAGGATCCAATTATACAAACACTACAAGTAAGGAATTAATCGAGACAAGTTACTCGACTTATGCTCAATTCAGATAAGACGTAACTCAAACTCGACTCATGTTCTAAATGAACTGCACTATTAACAATTTTTTAGACTTATTTAGAAAAATAAGCCTTAAAAACTCAGCTCAAATTCACAAAACACAATTCGTTTATATATAAAATAGTCAAGTTACTCGGACTCAACTAGAATTTGATTGGGCCTTTGGCTCGGTTCATTTTCTAAACAAACCGAACTTAAATAAATTTTTAGACTTGTTTAGAAAAACAAACTCAATAGGCTCGGACTCAAACTCGCAAAACTCAACTCAATTAACACCCCTAAGTCGATCACTTGCCTACCAGGCGAAAGAACCAGTGTAGAACTGAACCCTACAATGTATTTTTCAACTGTTTTGGCATACAACTGAGACAACTTACTCATTGACATTCAAATAGAAACTGTTTTGGCCTGTAAATGGGATAAGCTACCAACCACCACCACTACCACAACCTCCAGAATTTGTTTTTGCTGAGACAGGAGAGAAAAAAAGGACTCACAAAAACATTTACACCTTACACTCAGAGAGTTCAAGCCTGGAAACTTGCCAATTTTGTTCAGAATTTACTGCTGTTGAAATTCATGTTGATGCTAATGTATTATTAGCCATTAGGCTTTTTATTTGCAAAGCTTCTCTATAGAGATACAGAAGCAAAAGGGCACAATTACACAGCAACTTCGGTCTTCGTTTCCTCCATCTCTTCTATTTCTTCATTATGCCAAATTTACAATTTAGTAAGACACCTATGCTGGAAGTTGGAGTAGCTCCCGTATTCCTTCGCAAACCTGCAAACAGCATTTTAAAAGTTGCTCCAACAGGGAAAAGAAAGAAGGGAAAGAAAGAGTTGCCCATTTGTCGAAGCAAATTGGAGTTCATCCAATTTTGGGATCACAAAAAATGATCTCAAATTCAAAAACACCACAATAAATTAATGTCTTGGTTCCAACTTTGTCCTATGTGTTACTTCTTCTATTCCTCTTTTTACCCTTTAAATATGTCTTGGCTAAAAAATCCAATGAGAGAGCACCAGCAATAATTCTTGAGAAAGCAGGGGTAAGGAAACAAGTAGAAAGGGTAGAACCGGAGAGGGGATATTAATGGGTAAGCATACCATCTTAATCTGGGCTTTGATTGATGCGATCAGGCGAGTATACTCCTCTATTTGCCTGCAGGGCAGAGGGCAGCATCCATAACAAATTAACAGGTATACTTTCGTACAATGTTCAGAAACCAAATATAATAATTTAATTTGTAAATCCAATAAAGAAAATCTTGTTTAGCAGGGGGTTGAATATACAAGACGAGTTTCCAGTTATGACAAACACATAACAGGAAGAGGACATAAAAAAAAAAAAGAGAAAAAGATCAACGCTGGACAGGTATATATTAAAATGGGTGATAAGTGATCAAATTAAATAAAGTAAAAACATCATATTAATCAAATGCATCAACCCATACAACAATCTGGAGAAGCAAGCAAATGATCCATCAAGCGAAACCAAGACTCAGGATGACCGTTCCAGAAAAAAAACTAGGTGTGTCCCTGATGTGCAATGGTAATTCTAGATGACTTGGTTTTCATCCTATCATCCTTCAGCAAAGGGAATGATCACCTATCAATTGAGAGCTAACCCTACCTACACCTTCCACACACTGTGTGTGCATGCCACTTGAATGCACTTGCGACAAAATCCCAAATCTTTAAGCTGAGAAAATAAGGCCAGTGAAAGCAGAATCTGCTATATTTTGCCATCCATATGCTCTGGGTTCGCCTTCCTATGTGCACTAAGGAATTTTTAAAAAAAAGCCTCACTAGCCTCCAGATCCTATGAATTCAAAACTTCAGTATGCATGAGTAGAATCCAATCCCAAGCCATCTTCAACTAATGAACCTCAAAAAACTAATTAAACCAAACTAAGTTTAGGAATAGTTCATATTCAACTAACATAAGGTCTCAGTCTCAATCATGCATACTAAAGCTATTGTGTTGCTGATGAGGAAAAAAAAAAGAAAACACCTACAGAAGCTATTTTAGACAAGTGAAGCAAACTAGCAAACTGGGTGATCATTAAAGGGGCTTGGTATACGCCAAATCCAGAAGAAAATCAGTTCTGAAGAACATGAGATGGTTGTCAAAATAAATTTGATCAGCTCCATATTAATTTCCTTCCAATCTGCTTCTTGCCCTTTTTTAATTTTAAATGTCTTAGATCCATGCAGGTTGTGTGTAGACTGCCACACTCCTATTGAGAAAAGAAAGGGGAAAATACCCGGCTAACTTTTCTTCCCTTGCTGATATATAACTTAATGCTTCAGACCAAGAGAATTCCACGTGGAAACCCAGTCCAATATCCACAAATATGCGTCGTGTATCTGGCCTGCAGCCCGACAGAAACACAAACAAAAGGCACCCTTTAGTGTCCAATATACAGATACTCTTTCCATTTACGTAAAAGTATTTGTGAACAAATTTCTACTACAATGCTGGTGTCCATTACAACTACAAGTTCAGAAACTTCAGTTAGTACTGGAATCTTGATACAGAATGAGTTTGGCCACAATTATACTAACTATAACATACAAATGCTTTTCTATATGAAAAGATAGTCCACAGTAGCAGTGAGCGAAGAAAACAAAGTGAGGAGGGTAATATACACAGACAAATGAGACACCATTATACAAAACTCTAGAAGAAGAAGAAAAGAGGATAGAGAAGTGAAGGAAGACAACTGATGCCTTGCATGCATTCTTCTTGTGCAAAAGTTACTCGTTTTTTTATTTTTTGGGCGAAAGATATCATGTGAAAGACCTACACGTCAGCCTGCAAATAAACTTCAGAACCAAGATTGACCAATGTCCTCAGACTGGTTACACTGTTCTTCTCCAAATTCTCTATATTTCTTCTCAGATCTGAGCTACAAGTACACAGAGTAAAGCGAAAGCAGATACACACAAGGATCAACAAGACTGGATCAGCAAATTCAAAATGGCGTAGTGTCAACAATATAAGACCATTACTATGTACAGATATTTGAGCAACTCTGTCAAAGTAAACAAGAGCAGGCTCCACATCACAAGAAACATGCCATATAAAGAAACCTGAAAAGGATACAATACTTTTTGCTGTTCAAAGACCTTGTCCCTGCAAAATAAAGAAGAACAGTTAGCTTGCAAGAGTTGCTTAAAAACAAACTCTTTTGCTGTATCTCAAGACTCAAATCAACAACGTGCAAATTGTTTTGTGAACACTATATGTATTCTTTTGCTGCTTCGTTAATTATTCACTTTGATAATAAGTTCTACATATCAACCTACTTGTATTTCTACTGAAATAAATTATCGATCCATGATACCCAACGAATGCTAATGAATTTACAGCCCCTCAAAATTTCATATGCCTCACAAGGAACAAAAATAAGCTTGTAGTCAAACCATGAGCACTTTCTACACAGACGTATGAAGCAGATCATAAGCAATGCCAAGCACAAAATTTATGTCAGACATCCGGAAAGACATCTAAGAGGATTGAAATTTATATGTATAGGGTGACAGAATTCAGAGTGGTAAAACCCATTGCCAGGCAAGCATCACCAAGATTAATACCATCAGAGGTCCTGCAAACAATCAAGAGATCCCCATAGATGACAGAATGAACTGATGCCATAAAAAGGAAAAAAAAATTAAAAAATAATCTTCTCATAACAACAAACATAGTCGACATGGACAATTTTGAATTTGGCAATCCACAGGACCAGCTGAACTAATGATCCAACAATTATCATCCAACATGGAGTATAATCATTGATGACTGGAGAAAATTAAGAAGACTCTTCAGCAGCCCAAATGATTTTGGCTTTACCAGACAAGAAGATACTGTAACAATGGGCTGTATGTCAAGGAATATGTTTAGACGATTCAGTACAAACCAACGCTTGTTCTTATCATGTGGGCAAACAAGATTTTTTTGTAATTGCTAGGCAAATAAGGGCATTTGAAGGATGATTTGTAGTACTGAAAAACCTTAACATCCTAACTGAAAGTCGAATTTCACAAATTAAAAGACACGCATAGCATGGGTGAGTGAGGGTGGGCTATGGCACAACAATAAGGTTGCTCTATTGTGACCTGGAGGTCACAAGTTCGAGTCGCACCTCTTTAAGGCTGCATACATCTACCTCTCCCAAGACCCCGCAATGGCGGGAGCCTCATGCACTGGGTACACCCTATTACATAGCATGGGTGAGTGATGAGTGCATTCAGCCATGCAGTATAACTTCTGGGCTATAGAGCACATAATTTCCGCAAAAAAAAAAAAAAAATTCCCCAAACCAATCCAACAGACAAGAGTCATCATGTCATGAGCAATGTGCAGCACCACACAGAACTCATTGATAAAAGAGCTACAAATGGAATAAGAAAACAGTACTAGAGTACAACGCATACCGTTCAGCAATTGCACGAACAAGATCAGGTTTCAAGCGGCGATCAATAAATTCTTCAAATCTTTGTACCTTCTCTTGTCGGAGGCTATCCATTTCAGCCTAACAGAGGATAAGATGAATTAAAAACCTCATCATAACAACACACTGAAGTGAGAAAGTAAGAGAGAACATCGAGAAAGTAGATGGGGGCTTGCATGAACAACCCAAGTCCCTTAATCTGAAACCCAAGAGCAATCTCTCATACAAATGCTCAATGAACTCTGCACAAACAAAAACAAAAACAAAAAACATGTTTGATATTATATATTTTGGATAATATTTTATTGGTGTTATTTTGGTTAATATTTAAACACAAATTCGTCCTCGGCTTCGCAAAATCTCAATTGAATTCATTACACAATTTAATCCACATAAACCCCTCCTTCATCTACCTTTTAATGTTTCTACTCAATTCTCATTTCCTTCAATAGTTTCTTCACTGCACCCATGCCTCTCACACTGCCATATATGCAAATAACAAGAAAATTTTGATTAATATATTTATGAATATATGTATGAAGATATATATATATATATATACATATACATGCGCGAGCGCGCGCGCGCAAAAACACACGAAAACACAATTCTCTATTAACAAGAAAAAATTGATTGATAGATCTATAAATACACACGCACACACACACACACACGCAGAGTGAAGATGAAAACCCAGTTTTACACACACACCCATCGAACACACACACATTCACACCCAAATCTAACCAAATATAACAGTATATTCATAGATCTAGAGCTAAATATACACATATGTACTATGTATATAACAAACCCAAATTTAAAATTTTGATTCCATAGAGAGGAGTTATAAAGAGAGTAAAATCTGATCTTGAAAGAGATAATGATGGAGATGGAGTGCTGACTTGTGAGATATGAGAGCTCCTTCGTCGTTGGCGTTGTGAAAGAGAGCGAAGGGTAAAAAGGGATAAATAATGCTTTTATAGTTAGAATAAAAAAACCCTTTTTTTGCTGCTAATGGAGTTCGAAGAGTAGACCTCATTAATTGGTTGCAAGGGACGCGCGTGTTTGCGTTTTCGTGTGTTTTTAAAAACACCTATTTTCATGTTTATAAAATTTAGGATTGTTTACAAAACATACTAGTTCAAAAAAGATAAAAACACTCTCTAAACATGTTATCATTTTTTTTTTTTTTTGCAAAAAGTGAAAAAAATAAATAAATAAATAAACACACAGTTACCAAACGGTATCTAAATTTTGAGCAAATAGCAGTTTGTACTCCAAAAGATTAAAAAAATTAATTTATACCTTCAAAGATCAATTATTTCAAATTTTACCCCCAATTAAATTAATTAGTAGCAATGTAACCCAACTATAACATTCGTTGCGATTTTCATCAAATTGTTAGTCACATTAGATGCACGTGATGATTTTGTCAGCTTATGACGTTTTCCCTTTTTACGTGCTTCTCACATGTCTATCAATCCAATAAAAATCATTATGGACGATATGGCTGGGATTGTGATTTTCATCAAATTTACAAGCACATGAAATGCACGTGATGACTTTTGTTAGATTATGATCCTACTTCTTTTCATGTATGTTTCACATGGTCGTCAATTTAATCAAAATCGTAACGGACATTATGATTAGGGTCAAATTGCTACCAATTAATTTAACTGGGGTGCAATTTAAAATAATTAATCTTTGAGGGTATAAATTAATTTTTTTTAATCTTTTGGGGTGCAATCTGCTGCTTACTCTTAAATTTTCAATTCGAAATGGTAGCCAAAATGTTTCCATCTTTAAGGAGACCAAAACAAATCAACGGTGAAATTAAAATTCTAATGTTTTAAAATATTTTATAATGTTTTGACGTATTTATATAATTGACTTGGAATGTTTTAAAATGTTTCAAAATATTCTGGTTTATTTCAACCATTTGAAAAAATAATTTTCAAAATTTTTATTCATTTTTATTCTATTTTTAAAATAGGTCGAAATATTTTCAAAATAGGTCAACAAATTTCTATTTTTTAAGTGACTAAAATAATGTACAGAAACAGGATCTCTGCATTTGCCAATTTAGAACCAAATATATTTCCGTTTTGGTTTAATCACAGGTTGCCCTATCAACTTATGATCAAATTACAATCAATTCCTTCTGGTTTCAATTTTTAAAAATTATCCCTCAAAAGTTATTCGTAAAATTGTAGCACCAACAAGAGAGAAATTAAAATAGAATTGACTTAAGTGGTTTGTAAATATTTTATTGAAGACCTGATAATCTATATAATAAAGTAGAACTAAATTTAAATTTTGGAGACAAAGAGAGGTCCAGATAGTTTTGAGATAAAACATAAACACATCCAACGGACAACGTACTCTCAACATAAAAAATGGTTCAGATCATCTCAAAATTTTGATCTAACGGTCTACAATGAGTATTAACTTTTATTTTCCCGCCCAACAATTATAATAGACCTTTAATTCTAAGACTCTGAAGTCTCTCTCTTAACTTAAAATACATCTCTTCCGATCTCATAGTCTATCTGTGAAATCTTCTCCCGTATCTTTTTCCTCTCTCACTCCTGTGTTGCCCTATTCTTTCTTGCCCCTCTCTTTTCTCTTCTCTCTACAAGCCGGAGCTATCAAAGACCAGCCGCCCAATAACCACCAGAACTACCACCAAGGTACTCCTTCCTCCCCTCCTCTCACTATGCTTTTTATCCCTTACCCACCTCCATGACAACCACTAGCGAGCTTTAAGAGAACCACCAATGACACCAACCACAACCTCCTAACCATCTCACATCGACCCCCATCAAAACCCTTAAACCACCGCCAAACCAGCCCCACTAAAATCACTCAAAGATCATTGCATCTCCTACCATAACCCTCCAACCACCCCCACACCGAAACCCCTAAACCAAACCCACCACTGAACCCCAAAAACACCGCTAAATCATCCTCACCCAAACCACTCCAAGATCGTAGCATTTCTGAACCACACACACACTTACATACAAATTTTAAATTACTTTGTGTATGTATTTTGTGTTTGGTTTGGATTATTTTATATATTAAATTATTTTTTGACATGTATTCATTCGGGTGTTAATTGAATTTGATGATGATGATTTTTTTTCTTTTTTGTAGTTGATTGAATTACTTTATGAAACTTGAGATTGGTGATGGGAGTTTGCTAATTTTGATTCAGATTTCTTAGCTTTTTCAAGGATTTGGATACACCCTACTATGCGGCAGCAAAGCTTTTGAAGTGGAACTATGAGTCAAAGGTTGATATATGGAGTGCTGGTGTGATTCTTTATATTTCGTTATGTGGGGTCTTACATTTTTGTGCAAGAATTATTCATTGCCATTGGTATATACCTTCACTTTCTCTAAAATATCCTTTTTGATTTACTATGTTTCTAAGTACACAGTTTGTCAAATTAAAGTTTTTGGTTAATACAATTTTTCAGAAAACAAATTTTTACAGAAAGTGACCTTAAATCATGTGTTTGACCAAACTGAGATGAGTTTTTTTAATCTTTCTTGAGAAAATGAAGCAACATAAAACCTTTTAGATAAAATTCTATTTTAGTTTGTTTTGTTGTTACTAAAATCAATGGTTTCCTGTTTTCTCTTGAGAATAGCAAGATAAGGAATGAGTGGTGATCTAGGTGATAACAAAGAGTCTCTCTTGGTCTCACCCTCTTGCCATCCCCAAAATTCCATTGCTCTAGCCCATACCATACCAGCTCACAGTGCCAACTAGAAATACTCCTCTCTCTTTGTAGATTTGTTGTTTGATGTCGGTGGATTTTTTAGTTATTATTTCTGTGTGGTTCTCTTTATTATTTATTATAAGTTTTATTATTTTTAAATGTTTTATAAATTTGATCTATTTATGAGAATTGAGATTATTATGCTTACCATACTTTTCACCAATGAAGTAAAAAATTATTTGCTTATGCATATTTTTATTATTTTGTGGGTTTTGTTGATTGAATTCATTAATTTTTTAGATCTTAAGAAGTTTAGTGTCATGCCACATCACCCTATGCCTTTGAACATATTTTCTATTTTTTTTATTTGTATTGATAAATCTTGTACTCATAAGTTAGGAGTTTATTTAGATTATGTAATTCTGGAGTTCTATTTAATTAAGATTGTTGCTTCATGTTTTTCATGAATTATTGAATTTGTGTGATTTTCATGCGGAGACAAATTGTTTGTATATTGCTCGAATGAAAGCAACTCAAATTGACATGATTAATTAATTTATTGTAAAGATTTGTCTTTGAAGTCTGAAATTTTCTTTCCTTTTTTATTATTTNAGTATTTATCGAAAAAAAAAAAAACTTCGACTTTCCTCGACTCTGATGAAATACAATTGAAAGTAGATAGATAAAAATAGTTGCTTTGTTGTATTTAATCTTTAAATTTCACCTAATCTTGGATTAAATATTTATCCTTATCAATTGTGTGGGACAATACACAACATATTTTTTGTAGTTTTATGGTCCTATAGTTGGTGGGTATTTTATTGTAATTTTTAAATTAAGCTGGTGAGTCTAGATGAATTTCAACTATGCTAATATTCAACGCTCTAATGGATGTATACACTTATTGCAATGAATTTTGATTTTTTTTTTTTGGCGATATTTGTTTTAAAANATTTCAACTATGCTAATATTCAACGCTCTAATGGATGTATACACTTATTGCAATGAATTTTGATTTTTTTTTTTTGGCGATATTTGTTTTAAAAATTACACAGTGTCTTCAGACTCGGGCATTAACTAATACACTGATAAGAAAGAGAGATTTGATACCAAAGGTTTAAATTTCGGTGCCATAGACTTTTATGTTAGACAAAGAAATCAATATGAGACACAAGAGGTTTGAATCCGGACAGAATAGTTTTAAAACTCAGCCCAGACATCCACCCGGGAGAGAGACCGGGTCAATGGGTCACTGGTTGGACCAGTAATATAATTACAAATTTTAAAAAAATTATTAATAATAATAAATAGGCTAAAAATTCACAATAATTATAAAAATAACATGCTTAATGTATATTAGATGAAACAAAAGCCCCAAAATCATCAAACATGAATCCATCCACTTTCTTCTCTATTGTTTTTAGCTTTTCAGTAGGGGTTACAAATCATTCTTAATTATGGGAAAATATGAGAAACACATATAAACAGGCATTGAATTGAACCCACATCAACGTATGGCATACATTTCAAAGCAAAACTTTGCAGCAAACTAAAAATGAAAATCCATCACACAGAATAATTGAGGATCTACCAATCTAGAGCATGCAGCCATTATCTGTGAACTATTAAATCCTTAAACTGGAGCATCCCCACAAACTCACAACGCAGAATACTTCAGACTACAGAGAGAGAGACAGACAGACAGAGAGGATGTACCTGCTCTGCTGTGTGCTATTTCACACTTGAGCGATGCCTAGGAAATGGAAATCGGCGATGGAGCTCTGGCCAGTGAATCCCTCCTACCTCGACTTCGAAGGTTTGTCGTTCGAACTTTGCCTTCGACTTCGACGCAGTGCAAAGAAGACAGAGAAGGAGAAGCAGAGAGAGAGGAGACTGAGGACAGGACTGGAGTGAGAGGTGTAGCTGAGAAATCAATTTGGGGCAAAAAATGCCTGAAAGAGCCAAAACACTAGAATTTATACCTTTTAAACTAATCCGGCCCATATTTTCAGAATCGTCCGGTTTGAAAGGTTTAGTCAATAACCGGACGGTTTAATGGATTTTCTCCGGTTTTTGTACAGAAACGATATTTTATAAGAACCGGCCCGGTTCTAGATCCGGTTCTCAGGGTTCCCGGGTTGACCCTCTGGACCGGTCCGGACCGGGTTTTAAAAACACTGGGATAAAATAACTCCTCAACGACTCTGACGAACCCATTTTGCTTGTAACATAGCTTCTACCATCATGCAACACCTTAGATGAAGACTTATAAAATTATTTTATATATTATATTTATTCTCTAAATTTTTGAAAACTTTAATAATGGTTCTAGTCTTTTTTTTTTTT
>CAUOFW020001225.1:153560-192730 GCA_963454935.2 Ilex paraguariensis
ATAATAAATAGGCTAAAAATTCACAATAATTATAAAAATAACATGCTTAATGTATATTAGATGAAACAAAAGCCCCAAAATCATCAAACATGAATCCATCCACTTTCTTCTCTATTGTTTTTAGCTTTTCAGTAGGGGTTACAAATCATTCTTAATTATGGGAAAATATGAGAAACACATATAAACAGGCATTGAATTGAACCCACATCAACGTATGGCATACATTTCAAAGCAAAACTTTGCAGCAAACTAAAAATGAAAATCCATCACACAGAATAATTGAGGATCTACCAATCTAGAGCATGCAGCCATTATCTGTGAACTATTAAATCCTTAAACTGGAGCATCCCCACAAACTCACAACGCAGAATACTTCAGACTACAGAGAGAGAGACAGACAGACAGAGAGGATGTACCTGCTCTGCTGTGTGCTATTTCACACTTGAGCGATGCCTAGGAAATGGAAATCGGCGATGGAGCTCTGGCCAGTGAATCCCTCCTACCTCGACTTCGAAGGTTTGTCGTTCGAACTTTGCCTTCGACTTCGACGCAGTGCAAAGAAGACAGAGAAGGAGAAGCAGAGAGAGAGGAGACTGAGGACAGGACTGGAGTGAGAGGTGTAGCTGAGAAATCAATTTGGGGCAAAAAATGCCTGAAAGAGCCAAAACACTAGAATTTATACCTTTTAAACTAATCCGGCCGATATTTTCAGAATCGTCCGGTTTGAAAGGTTTAGTCAATAACCGGACGGTTTAATGGATTTTATCCGGTTTTTGTACAGAAACGATATTTTATAAGAACCGGCCCGGTTCTAGATCCGGTTCTCAGGGTTCCCGGGTTGACCCTCTGGACCGGTCCGGACCGGGTTTTAAAAACACTGGGATAAAATAACTCCTCAACGACTCTGACGAACCCATTTTGCTTGTAACATAGCTTCTACCATCATGCAACACCTTAGATGAAGACTTATAAAATTATTTTATATATTATATTTATTCTCTAAATTTTTGAAAACTTTAATAATGGTTCTAGTCTTTTTTTTTTTTTCAATAAATTTGTGATCTACTAATCCTCTAATATAAATATGTTAAGCTTGAATTGAGTCAATCAGATATAACTATCTTAATTTATTTGTATATTGACGAAAATATAATATTTTCATTTATTTAACACAATGTTCGTTATTTTTTAAGAATAATTTTTAGTTTTTATTTACCATTTTTTTAATAATGCTAGTCTATAACCTAATAAAATATGATTATATACAAAAAATAAAAAGTTGTAACCCAGAAATATTTCAAGTTATTTCGAATATATAATTTCTCAATAAAATCGATAATGATCTCACTTAAATTTTACAATTAAATAAAGAATAATTTTACTACATACTTGTGATTGTGCACATTGATAAAAAATTAGTAAAAAATTAATTTATATTTAATTCATATATAAAATTTTAGAGATTTTTAAAAAAATTATATTTTATTGACATATAAAATTAAGTTACAATGTAATGAAAAAAAATATTTTGTGTCTTTTGTTAAGATTTTGTTTCAGTTAAATAAAAATTAAATTTACTATTTCAGAATAATTTTTTCTTGATTCTTATTTTTTTATCATTTTTTAAATGAATTTTTTTTGTATCAATTATATGTTGTCTCCTCTCACAGATATTTCTGTCTACGCCCCATCATAAGATAGAACCTCTTCCTGTCCTTCTCCTGTTGTTGGTGAAATTGCAATAAATTAAGAAGCAATCATTAAAGAAATGAAAATACACACGAAAAAATTCGGACATGCATTTAATATTAAAATGTACATTAAAAAAAAAAAAAAAAACCCTCCTGAGTATGAACTGGGCCAGAGACTCGTTGCAGAGAAACTCGGATTAACAAGGTCGACCTGATAACAAGCTCAGAGCTTAGGAGTTCGGTATAGAACCAATTTGCTAAAACTATAACTTAACACATGGTTAGGAGATAAGGAAACATAACCTGATGGTTTTAATGAACAAAAGTCCATAGGTGGTGCAGACGGATCAAATACTATAGCCGACGAATAGTGGATGTAGAAAGACTTTGAGGACCACAGCTCCAGGATAAAAACAAAAAGAGACAAACACGAAACCCTAACTACCAGTTGTATAAATAGTCAACAGAGCTACAGTATAAAGAGGAGTCATTCTGTAAATCACCAAGTAAAACCTAAACAATGTCTTGTAAAGGCTTCAAGTCAAACACCGTGTACTAAAAACCTTCTTCTCCAAACAATACAATTCCCAAAAGTTGGAGTTTTGCTTATAATGGATGTAACTTTAATACTTCAACTAAAGTGAACCATTCATATTTTGTCTTCCTCTTGCATAATACATATAGCATACACACTCGCGTATACACACACTCGTTGAACTTCACCTAAGCCTATTCTGCAACTCGGTCCAATTAATTTCGAGCACCATCACCTATCATCCAACGCATAGTCCTGCTGATAATGTGAAGTTCACATGTTCACCGCATATATTTGAGTTGAAATGGCAATTGACAGTGAAATGTAGGAGCATTACTTATTCAGCTTTCCTCATCCACTCCACCTACAAAAAAGCTTAAATTTGAAGGCGCAAGAAAAAGAGAATCTGATCAAAACCATACTTGCCAATCAGACATTTTAACAAGGCTCAGACGAGTAAAATCGAGAAATCTCTGTCACGACAGGTGCTACAATACAAGGTCACTGTGTTGGTACAGTTGTAATTGATCTCTCTGCCCGGAACACCATTCAGGATTTGCCTGCCAGTGCTTCACAAACATAAAACTTGACAGGNCGCTTCAATACAAGGTCACTGTGTTGGTACAGTTGTAATTGATCTCTCTGGCCGGAACACCATTCAGGATTTGCCTGCCAGTGCTTCACAAACATAAAACTTGACAGGAATTTCCATATAGACTGATAAGTCCGCGTTATTGTTGCTGTAAGTGCCTTGACAAAGGAAACCACGGGCCACATCATTCTGTATGGAAATTTCAGTATAAAATTTATGCTTATCATATTCACTAAACACCTTGTTTTAGTTATGAAATCAGATCCATTAATGAATAGCTCGCTGCACCTGCATTAGAAGAAAGATTGTTATAATCACCTTTCTCTAGAGGGATAATCTAGAAAGCGAGTCCAGTATGAGACAGATGACCAAATCAGCGTCTATTTTAAATCCATCATCAATCCACAAACTTGTCTCAATGTCAAGCAGCAAGCCACGCCTTATCTAAAGTCTGAACAAAACACAAGACAAGTTGAAATAGACACTCAATAGAAAAGCCTCCTCTTTTATCTTAAGTGGTTTGACAAGCTATTGTGCAAGCAAAATCAAGAGATGACACCCTATTGGCAGATAAGAAGTTTAACCAAAATTAATTGAAATATTAACATTTCATCCAGAAAGCTTCAAGTTGGCGCAGATCACAATGGTTAAACATCTTTCTCCAAGAACTCAAGCAAGTACTCTTGAACAACCAATTTAGCATCTAAGAGCACATTAATGAAATGCTCTTGCAAAATAATAAATGAAGCAAATTATAATTGAAGAGTTCTAGAACAATTGAAACAATTTTAGTTGCAAAATGAGCTACTAAATGAGTTGGCTCAGAGAACTCCCATTATCCCCATTATCATAGGTGGCCAGTGGCCTTGTATACAGGTTTTGTAGAAGTTGCGTACACACAACTTGCATGCATTGGAAGAATATGACTCCACATTACAGTAAAATTTCCTAAGAAAACAACATTTAAGAGTAAAGCAAAATTTTGGATGATTATCATAATATTACTATCGTACAGGATTCAAATCTCATCAAGTATAACCATGCAACATGCAGTAGATCAAACAATAATAATGGAATAATCTATANCCCAATCATAATATTACTATCGTACAGGATTCAAATCTCATCAAGTATAACCATGCAACATGCAGTAGATCAAACAATAATAATGGAATAATCTATAATAATTCATATTAACGGTAAACAACAAAAATAGTACAGAGTATGGAGTCATAATTTCTAAAATATTTCCTGAAATAGGAATACAACAATTCATCACAGTTGCAATTACCAAGCTTTCTTTATTCTTTCCTTCAGCTCTCATGTTTGCACGTCACTGAAGAAGTAATTTATGATCATATATCAAACAAAGGTCCTGCTGCTGTCTATCCATTCTCTGTTATGGTTAAAAACCACCTTTGCTTGTTGAAAACCGAAGAGCACAAGGGTAACTATAAATCCAGCCTTCCTCAGCAGTTCCCACCTATGTTATTAACTAATATTGCTTTTCAAATCATAAAACAACCAACATAAAGTCACTGAATGTCTGGCGTTCCAGGGGGCATTGTCATAGCTTCTAAAACTGGTTGAGATTCTTCCTTTGAGGCTTCCATACTATAATTCTTACAACTGAAGTAGAAAACTGCGCTCATCATGGAATCAATAAGCACCACAAATGAATACATTACCACCAAAAGGGGCCCTTCCCATAACCTCGAAGACCCATCCCCATAACTTAATGTCTTCACTCTATGCTCAAATAAACCCTCCACAAATGCCATCCCAATTGTTGACCCAAGAAATATCAAAAGNCCCATAACTTAATGTCTTCACTCTATGCTCAAATAAACCCTCCACAAATGCCATCCCAATTGTTGACCCAAGAAATATCAAAAGACCCACTTGAGTCTGACCNAACAAATTTCTATTTTTTAAGTGACTAAAATAATGTACAGAAACAGGATCTCTGCATTTGCCAATTTAGAACCAAATATATTTCCGTTTTGGTTTAATCACAGGTTGCCCTATCAACTTATGATCAAATTACAATCAATTCCTTCTGGTTTCAATTTTTAAAAATTATCCCTCAAAAGTTATTCGTAAAATTGTAGCACCAACAAGAGATAAATTAAAATAGAATTGACTTAAGTGGTTTGTAAATATTTTATTGAAGACCTGATAATCTATATAATAAAGTAGAACTAAATTTAAATTTTGGAGACAAAGAGAGGTCCAGATAGTTTTGAGATAAAACATAAACACATCCAACGGACAACGTACTCTCAACATAAAAAATGGTTCAGATCATCTCAAAATTTTGATCTAACGGTCTACAATGAGTATTAACTTTTATTTTCCCGCCCAACAATTATAATAGACCTTTAATTCTAAGACTCTGAAGTCTCTCTCTTAACTTAAAATACATCTCTTCCGATCTCATAGTCTATCTGTGAAATCTTCTCCCGTATCTTTTTCCTCTCTCACTCCTGTGTTGCCCTATTCTTTCTTGCCCCTCTCTTTTCTCTTCTCTCTACAAGCCGGAGCTATCAAAGACCAGCCGCCCAATAACCACCAGAACTACCACCAAGGTACTCCTTCCTCCCCTCCTCTCACTATGCTTTTTATCCCTTACCCACCTCCATGACAACCACTAGCGAGCTTTAAGAGAACCACCAATGACACCAACCACAACCTCCTAACCATCTCACATCGACCCCCATCAAAACCCTTAAACCACCGCCAAACCAGCCCCACTAAAATCACTCAAAGATCATTGCATCTCCTACCATAACCCTNTCAACCACAACCTCCTAACCATCTCACATCGACCCCCATCAAAACCCTTAAACCACTGCCAAACCAGCCCCACTAAAATCACTCAAAGATCATTGCATCTCCTACCATAACCCTCCAACCACCCCCACACCGAAACCCCTAAACCAAACCCACCACTGAACCCCAAAAACACCGCTAAATCATCCTCACCCAAACCACTCCAAGATCGTAGCATTTCTGAACCACACACACACTTACATACAAATTTTAAATTACTTTGTGTATGTATTTTGTGTTTGGTTTGGATTATTTTATATATTAAATTATTTTTTGACATGTATTCATTCGGGNTTGAACCCCAAAAACACCGCTAAATCATCCTCACCCAAACCACTCCAAGATCGCAGCATTTCTGAACCACACACACACTTACATACAAATTTTAAATTACTTTGTGTATGTATTTTGTGTTTGGTTTGTATAACTTTGTTTGGTTTGGATTATTTTATATATTAAATTATTTTTTGACATGTATTCATTCGGGTGTTAATTGAATTTGATGATGATGATTTTTTTTCTTTTTTGTAGTTGATTGAATTACTTTATGAAACTTGAGATTGGTGATAGGAGTTTGCTAATTTTGATTCAGATTTCTTAGCTTTTTCAAGGATTTGGATACACCCTACTATGCGGCAGCAAAGCTTTTGAAGTGGAACTATGAGTCAAAGGTTGATATATGGAGTGCTGGTGTGATTCTTTATATTTCGTTATGTGGGGTCTTACATTTTTGTGCAAGAATTNAGGAGTTTGCTAATTTTGATTCAGATTTCTTAGCTTTTTCAAGGATTTGGGTACACCCTACTATGCGGCAGCAAAGCTTTTGAAGTGGAACTATGAGTCAAAGGTTGATATATGGAGTGCTGGTGTGATTCTTTATATTTCGTTATGTGGGGTCTTACATTTTTGTGCAAGAATTATTCATTGCCATTGGTATATACCTTCACTTTCTCTAAAATATCCTTTTTGATTTACTATGTTTCTAAGTACACAATTTGTCAAATTAAAGTTTTTGGTTAATACAATTTTTCAGAAAACAAATTTTTACAGAAAGTGACCTTAAATCATGTGTTTGACCAAACTGAGATGAGTTTTTTTAATCTTTCTTGAGAAAATGAAGCAACATAAAACCTTTTAGATAAAATTCTATTTTAGTTTGTTTTGTTGTTACTAAAATCAATGGTTTCCTGTTTTCTCTTGAGAATAGCAAGATAAGGAATGAGTGGTGATCTAGGTGATAACAAAGAGTCTCTCTTGGTCTCACCCTCTTGCCATCCCCAAAATTCCATTGCTCTAGCCCATACCATACCAGCTCACAGTGCCAACTAGAAATACTCCTCTCTCTTTGTAGATTTGTTGTTTGATGTCGGTGGATTTTTTAGTTATTATTTCTGTGTGGTTCTCTTTATTATTTATTATAAGTTTTATTATTTTTAAATGTTTTATAAATTTGATCTATTTATGAGAATTGAGATTATTATGCTTACCATACTTTTCACCAATGAAGTAAAAAATTATTTGCTTATGCATATTTTTATTATTTTGTGGGTTTTGTTGATTGAATTCATTAATTTTTTAGATCTTAAGAAGTTTAGTGTCATGCCACATCACCCTATGCCTTTGAACATATTTTCTATTTTTTTTATTTGTATTGATAAATCTTGTACTCATAAGTTAGGAGTTTATTTAGATTATGTAATTCTGGAGTTCTATTTAATTAAGATTGTTGCTTCATGTTTTTCATGAATTATTGAATTTGTGTGATTTTCATGCGGAGACAAATTGTTTGTATATTGCTCGAATGAAAGCAACTCAAATTGACATGATTAATTAATTTATTGTAAAGATTTGTCTTTGAAGTCTGAAATTTTCTTTCCTTTTTTATTATTTTTTTTAAATAAATGACCATGTCATATTCCAATTTTTTCTAGCACATCCAATCACATTTGTATGAGTTTGTATAATTGATCTGTCTTTTAATATTAGAGCCGGACTTTGGCGAAGGGATTAACAATGAGAGGACGTGAAGACCATGCCAATGACTTCGTCTGACCTTCCATGGCTATTGGTAAAGTCAAGGTTTGGGTTCATAAATATTCAGAAGCTTAAATCAAGCTATCTATATATTTTTATTCTAGATTTGTATGCATAGTCATTGATAAAATTTCTTTATTCCCAGTGATGTGGTGATTTTGTTTCTTAATTACTTTTTATTTTCCTATAAGTAGTTGAAAACTTTGAATTATTTGAAAACAATTCCTTATTTCTAGAGTCGATTTGGATGCAATTCATTGTACATGGAAGCGAGAAGCACAAAAAGTTTTGGATTATCATTTGTTGTAATGTATAATTTATTTTACCCCCTTTTTGTTTGATTCGTTTGGTTATTACTATCACATGTAATTTCTGTGTTTGGGTTATTGGTTTTTTTGTAAACATAGGTTTTTTTTTTGAGTTGTAAGATGAATTTTATTAGAGTTATTGCACAATTGGCTTGGGTGTGACGCAATAACAAAGTGAAAAATTACAATTGCATTTAAATTCGTAGATGTGGTTTGATTATTAATGTAGTACAATGTATACACAAAGCAATAAGTTGTTGACTCTAATTTAGTAAGAAAATGGAGTTTTATTTTTTTGCTTAATTGTTTAGTTATTTTACTTAACGTAACTTTGTTGGAGATTGAATTTAATTTTGTACTATGAGAAAGGCTATCCAACCAAATATTTGTTATCTAGACATTTCTACAATCGAATTTACGATCCTTTTGTTAGAATTTTGACTAATATTTTAGATGTAATCATTCTTTATTTTTCTCTTAGATTGGTTGTATGTTTATTTCACTCTATTGGGTAGGCAATGCATCGATAATTTCGTTCTACGCCCTCTATAATTGAGCTCACTGATTATTGATTGTTTTTCTCTTAAATCAAAGGTTAATTTATTTATTCCACCAGTGTTGATCATGTTTCTTTGCTTTTATATATATGTTTAAGAAATTCCTTCAATGTATGTAACAATTTGCCCTCAAGGCAGTTGCTTACTGCATTATGGAGAAGTCTGCATAAACCAGTTACTTTGATAATTCCTTACTCTAGATTTTATTTTTAAACTTTTCATTAATCCTTCTATTTTTCAATATTTGTTTTGTGTCACTAATTATTTTATAATCTACTTTTTCAAGTGCAAATATCAATGGCACCTCAAATGTGGTAAATGTACCAACCGAAATAGGTACATAAATCATGCAATATATTGACTGTTGTTTTTGGTTTATTCAATTCAAGTGAAAAATTTTATTAGATATTTTATGCTATGACTCAGTGTTGTGAAAAGCGAGCCTAGGCAAGAAGCGAGCCTTGGTCGCCTTGAACATCCACGGCGAAGCGAGGTTAAGTAAAGCAAGGAAAAAACGAGCATAGGCGACGAAGCGAAGAAGCGAGTCTGGTGAGAAAAGCGAATGCCTACCTACAGTTTTTTTATTTTTTCCTCCTCCTCTTCCTTCTTTTTCTTTAACATTAACCAAACCCTAATAGAGATGATGTTATATGTGTATATGTATAAAATAAATTGATTGATTTGTGTAAAAGTATCATATAGCAATCTGTCTTACTATAATTAGATAATATTGAATGCTCTTGTTTTGATGTGAATGCTTTTGTTAATCAATTTGCTTGCTCAATCAAATTAATTAATCAATTTGCTATATACTCTATTTGATTAATCAATTTGTGAGTGTTTTGTTTAATGGTGATATTAATCAATCACGGTGGAAGTCGAACTCACATTTGCTAACTTTATATTTAAATAACGTGATTATATCAATTGATTATTTTTAGAATACAATAATGTTCAATATTTAATATCTTATCTATTTAAAATATGTTGATGTTTATTATTTTGATTGCATTTAAATATTTTATATTTGCAAAGTTAAAACTTGAATATTTTGGAGTAATTAAAGTATTAAACTAAAATATTTGCTTATTTTTTATCTTGTTCGTTTTGCTTCAATGAAGCGCTCGCTTCGCTTCAGAAGACCGGTTCGCTTTGATTCACTTTACGCCTTAAATAACACTACTATGACTTAATTTTATCTATATAGTTAAAGCTACATGATATGTGCTTATGGAACATAATCCTTGCATGTTGGGATATTTGAGTTTTTTTTTTTTTCCCAATAAAATCTGTCTTTTTCTATGTTCAAGATAAGGGATTATAAGTTATGTAACATCTTGATGTTGGGCATTCGTGATTTGATCATTTTTCTAATTATGTGCACCGAACAAGTTGAATCTTGATTTGAAGGAATAATAGCAAGGGATTAAATTCTTTATAGGCAAGCCTATAAACAATTATTTACATGCAGTCAATCAAAATTGAGGAGCTACATAAACACATAAATCAATATTGAGGATTCCCAATAAGTTTGTATAACTCCTTAATTTTGATTGGTTGTCGATAACCAATTTAAAGAATCTATTCTCTTATGGCAATGAAAAGTATTTATCGAAAAAAAAAAAAAACTTCGACTTTCCTCGACTCTGATGAAATACAATTGAAAGTAGATAGATAAAAATAGTTGCTTTGTTGTATTTAATCTTTAAATTTCACCTAATCTTGGATTAAATATTTATCCTTATCAATTGTGTGGGACAATACACAACATATTTTTTGTAGTTTTATGGTCCTATAGTTGGTGGGTATTTTATTGTAATTTTTAAATTAAGCTGGTGAGTCTAGATGAATTTCAACTATGCTAATATTCAACGCTCTAATGGATGTATACACTTATTGCAATGAATTTTGATTTTTTTTTTTTGGCGATATTTGTTTTAAAAATTACACAGTGTCTTCAGACTCGGGCATTAACTAATACACTGATAAGAAAGAGAGATTTGATACCAAAGGTTTAAATTTCGGTGCCATAGACTTTTATGTTAGACAAAGAAATCAATATGAGACACAAGAGGTTTGAATCCGGACAGAATAGTTTTAAAACTCAGCCCAGACATCCACCCGGGAGAGAGACCGGGTCAATGGGTCACTGGTTGGACCAGTAATATAATTACAAATTTAAAAAAATTATTATTAATAATAAATAGGCTAAAAATTCACAATAATTATAAAAATAACATGCTTAATGTATATTAGATGAAACAAAAGCCCCAAAATCATCAAACATGAATCCATCCACTTTCTTCTCTATTGTTTTTAGCTTTTCAGTAGGGGTTACAAATCATTCTTAATTATGGGAAAATATGAGAAACACATATAAACAGGCATTGAATTGAACCCACATCAACGTATGGCATACATTTCAAAGCAAAACTTTGCAGCAAACTAAAAATGAAAATCCATCACACAGAATAATTGAGGATCTACCAATCTAGAGCATGCAGCCATTATCTGTGAACTATTAAATCCTTAAACTGGAGCATCCCCACAAACTCACAACGCAGAATACTTCAGACTACAGAGAGAGAGACAGACAGACAGAGAGGATGTACCTGCTCTGCTGTGTGCTATTTCACACTTGAGCGATGCCTAGGAAATGGAAATCGGCGATGGAGCTCTGGCCAGTGAATCCCTCCTACCTCGACTTCGAAGGTTTGTCGTTCGAACTTTGCCTTCGACTTCGACGCAGTGCAAAGAAGACAGAGAAGGAGAAGCAGAGAGAGAGGAGACTGAGGACAGGACTGGAGTGAGAGGTGTAGCTGAGAAATCAATTTGGGGCAAAAAATGCCTGAAAGAGCCAAAACACTAGAATTTATACCTTTTAAACTAATCCGGCCCATATTTTCAGAATCGTCCGGTTTGAAAGGTTTAGTCAATAACCGGACGGTTTAATGGATTTTATCCGGTTTTTGTACAGAAACGATATTTTATAAGAACCGGCCCGGTTCTAGATCCGGTTCTCAGGGTTCCCGGGTTGACCCTCTGGACCGGTCCGGACCGGGTTTTAAAAACACTGGGATAAAATAACTCCTCAACGACTCTGACGAACCCATTTTGCTTGTAACATAGCTTCTACCATCATGCAACACCTTAGATGAAGACTTATAAAATTATTTTATATATTATATTTATTCTCTAAATTTTTGAAAACTTTAATAATGGTTCTAGTCTTTTTTTTTTTTTCAATAAATTTGTGATCTACTAATCCTCTAATATAAATATGTTAAGCTTGAATTGAGTCAATCAGATATAACTATCTTAATTTATTTGTATATTGACGAAAATATAATATTTTCATTTATTTAACACAATGTTCGTTATTTTTTAAGAATAATTTTTAGTTTTTATTTACCATTTTTTTAATAATGCTAGTCTATAACCTAATAAAATATGATTATATACAAAAAATAAAAAGTTGTAACCCAGAAATATTTCAAGTTATTTCGAATATATAATTTCTCTATAAAATCGATAATGATCTCACTTAAATTTTACAATTAAATAAAGAATAATTTTACTACATACTTGTGATTGTGCACATTGATAAAAAATTAGTAAAAAATTAATTTATATTTAATTCATATATAAAATTTTAGAGATTTTTAAAAAAATTATATTTTATTGACATATAAAATTAAGTTACAATGTAATGAAAAAAAATATTTTGTGTCTTTTGTTAAGATTTTGTTTCAGTTAAATAAAAATTAAATTTACTATTTCAGAATAATTTTTTCTTGATTCTTATTTTTTTATCATTTTTTAAATGAATTTTTTTTGTATCAATTATATGTTGTCTCCTCTCACAGATATTTCTGTCTACGCCCCATCATAACATAGAACCTCTTCCTGTCCTTCTCCTGTTGTTGGTGAAATTGCAATAAATTAAGAAGCAATCATTAAAGAACTGAAAATACACACGAAAAAATTCGGACATGCATTTAATATTAAAATGTACATTAAAAAAAAAAAAAAAAAAAATCCTCCTGAGTATGAACTGGGCCAGAGACTCGTTGCAGAGAAACTCGGATTAACAAGGTCGACCTGATAACAAGCTCAGAGCTTAGGAGTTCGGTATAGAACCAATTTGCTAAAACTATAACTTAACACATGGTTAGGAGATAAGGAAACATAACCTGATGGTTTTAATGAACAAAAGTCCATAGGTGGTGCAGACGGATCAAATACTATAGCCGACGAATAGTGGATGTAGAAAGACTTTGAGGACCACAGCTCCAACTCCAGGATAAAAACAAAAAGAGACAAACACGAAACCCTAACTACCAGTTGTATAAATAGTCAACAGAGCTACAGTATAAAGAGGAGTCATTCTGTAAATCACCAAGTAAAACCTAAACAATGTCTTGTAAAGGCTTCAAGTCAAACACCGTGTACTAAAAACCTTCTTCTCCAAACAATACAATTCCCAAAAGTTGGAGTTTTGCTTATAATGGATGTAACTTTAATACTTCAACTAAAGTGAACCATTCATATTTTGTCTTCCTCTTGCATAATACATATAGCATACACACTCGCGTATACACACACTCGTTGAACTTCACCTAAGCCTATTCTGCAACTCGGTCCAATTAATTTCGAGCACCATCACCTATCATCCAACGCATAGTCCTGCTGATAATGTGAAGTTCACATGTTCACCGCATATATTTGAGTTGAAATGGCAATTGACAGTGAAATGTAGGAGCATTACTTATTCAGCTTTCCTCATCCACTCCACCTACAAAAAAGCTTAAATTTGAAGGCGCAAGAAAAAGAGAATCTGATCAAAACCATACTTGCCAATCAGACATTTTAACAAGGCTCAGACGAGTAAAATCGAGAAATCTCTGTCACGACAGGTGCTACAATACAAGGTCACTGTGTTGGTACAGTTGTAATTGATCTCTCTGCCCGGAACACCATTCAGGATTTGCCTGCCAGTGCTTCACAAACATAAAACTTGACAGGAATTTCCATATAGACTGATAAGTCCGCGTTATTGTTGCTGTAAGTGCCTTGACAAAGGAAACCACGGGCCACATCATTCTGTATGGAAATTTCAGTATAAAATTTATGCTTATCATATTCACTAAACACCTTGTTTTAGTTATGAAATCAGATCCATTAATGAATAGCTCGCTGCACCTGCATTAGAAGAAAGATTGTTATAATCACCTTTCTCTAGAGGGATAATCTAGAAAGCGAGTCCAGTATGAGACAGATGACCAAATCAGCGTCTATTTTAAATCCATCATCAATCCACAAACTTGTCTCAATGTCAAGCAGCAAGCCACGCCTTATCTAAAGTCTGAACAAAACACAAGACAAGTTGAAATAGACACTCAATAGAAAAGCCTCCTCTTTTATCTTAAGTGGTTTGACAAGCTATTGTGCAAGCAAAATCAAGAGATGACACCCTATTGGCAGATAAGAAGTTTAACCAAAATTAATTGAAATATTAACATTTCATCCAGAAAGCTTCAAGTTGGCGCAGATCACAATGGTTAAACATCTTTCTCCAAGAACTCAAGCAAGTACTCTTGAACAACCAATTTAGCATCTAAGAGCACATTAATGAAATGCTCTTGCAAAATAATAAATGAAGCAAATTATAATTGAAGAGTTCTAGAACAATTGAAACAATTTTAGTTGCAAAATGAGCTACTAAATGAGTTGGCTCAGAGAACTCCCATTATCCCCATTATCATAGGTGGCCAGTGGCCTTGTATACAGGTTTTGTAGAAGTTGCGTACACACAACTTGCATGCATTGGAAGAATATGACTCCACATTACAGTAAAATTTCCTAAGAAAACAACATTTAAGAGTAAAGCAAAATTTTGGATGATTATCATAATATTACTATCGTACAGGATTCAAATCTCATCAAGTATAACCATGCAACATGCAGTAGATCAAACAATAATAATGGAATAATCTATAATAATTCATATTAACGGTAAACAACAAAAATAGTACAGAGTATGGAGTCATAATTTCTAAAATATTTCCTGAAATAGGAATACAACAATTCATCACAGTTGCAATTACCAAGCTTTCTTTATTCTTTCCTTCAGCTCTCATGTTTGCACGTCACTGAAGAAGTAATTTATGATCATATATCAAACAAAGGTCCTGCTGCTGTCTATCCATTCTCTGTTATGGTTAAAAACCACCTTTGCTTGTTGAAAACCGAAGAGCACAAGGGTAACTATAAATCCAGCCTTCCTCAGCAGTTCCCACCTATGTTATTAACTAATATTGCTTTTCAAATCATAAAACAACCAACATAAAGTCACTGAATGTCTGGCGTTCCAGGGGGCACTGTCATAGCTTCTAAAACTGGTTGAGATTCTTCCTTTGAGGCTTCCATACTATAATTCTTACAACTGAAGTAGAAAACTGCGCTCATCATGGAATCAATAAGCACCACAAATGAATACATTACCACCAAAAGGGGCCCTTCCCATAACCTCGAAGACCCATCCCCATAACTTAATGTCTTCACTCTATGCTCAAATAAACCCTCCACAAATGCCATCCCAATTGTTGACCCAAGAAATATCAAAAGACCCACTTGAGTCTGACCCTTAATAAGCAGACTAGACCTCAACAATGCCTGAGGCCCTGAAACATCCTCCAATACAGAGATCACAATAGCAATGTTGCAAATAATAATAGCATTCGCTAAAATGATAGAGAAGACTAACCCCACTATCATTGCAGGGTACACAATCAAATCTGCTGGAAAACCAATTATAGAAAACAAGCTGCTCACAGCAACAAGAAGAACAAGAAACAATGTGAGGCAACCAGCAATCACCATACACAACCACAAATACGTCACAACTATACGCCTCCAAATCTTGCTAATAATCAAATAGAACTTTGACGAATCAAATTTCTTTCTCGAGTACGTGCAATCAACTGAATAAACAACAGCTGCTTTTGACAACAATGACAATGTGATGTACAAAGGAAAGCACATTGTAGCTGAAATGGCCATTTCAGAAAACTTTTGACATGACTGTTTGATAAAAGGCTTAAGAGGAAGGCCACTGGACTTTGCCACTAACAAAAGCCTTATAGTCAGTCTCTTCACAGTGGAATGATCCACCAATATATTGGACAATAGAACAGCTGAAACTGGGCAAATTAGCAATGCCGCTATTGCCATCAAACCCGCTGAATTATAACGAAGAATCCTCACTGTTTCTCTCAGAATTTCCAAAGCATTCATCGGATGAAAATGGTGGTCAGATTGAACATTAAGATCCGAAGACTCCAATTCGAAATTGTAAATATCTGGGTCTCCATGTTTCTCTTTATTGAATGAAATTGAATTGAGTCTAGGACTAGGCCCACTAGAGGCCTCCATTTTTCATTAAATATCTTTCTAGTTCAACGAATTCAACGCATGGACACTATGAATTTCGTAAGATAAAGCTTAATTCATTGAATTAGCTTCAAATTAAAAAGATCTCACCCGAAATACAAGAAATTCTTTGACCACCAAAGCTAATCAGATCTGAGCTGAAACATTTATACGCATACCTCTGCCAATTTTCACGAAGATTCATAGACATTGATGAGAAGAGCTACGCATACACGTAAATGAATACATTAACATATACAAATGTATATATCCCAGATCTGGAAATGTGAAGGTTATTGAGGCTTACGAAATCCATACAGTGTATTGGTTGGCTGTAAGAGGTGAACCAAGAACGATAAGCACGTGAGATTGGAAGGAAAGTCACGTGAGAGTGGGAGCTTGGACACCTCTCATGGTGGAGATTCAGGAGTAATGAGCGGGTGGGCAATGATTAGAGTGTGAGGAGGAGGAAGAAAAGGATCCATGGCAGGCGTGTGCTGAGAGAGAGAGAGACAGACAGAATTGGCCCAATTGGGTTACTTAGGCGTGATTGGTTTGGGCAATTGGGCTTACGTTATGAAATTACGGGGGTGTACGTGGCATTTTTGAGGTTTCCCATTAGTGATACGTGACAGGGATGGCTTGATGGAAGCCAAAATGTTGGGCCGAAAGGAAAGTGTAGGACAAGGCCTAAGCCCATTGTTGATCTGGTAGAAATCCATCCAATCATGCATTTTTTGAGTCCGACTGATTGAAATTCGAGTCGATTTCAAAAATTATTAATCTTATTGGGACATAATTTAAAAATATAATTTGAGAATTTAAATCATTGTGGTCGTTGGATTGACAGTAAAGTGCATTCAATTTTGAGATTTACTAACAATCCAATGACTGCAATCAATTTTTTTTTTTTTCAACGGTCAAGTATATTTAGGTCAGCTTACGTGCACCTAACTAATCTCAACTCCATTTTCGTCAAAAGCAAGTCGTCTATGCTGGAATTAAAGTATTCACAGGATATATCCCTCATGGTCTGGCCTCAAGAAATTGTCAAGATTTAAATTCAAGATATCTGGATTTACAGCTCGTCTATGGTACCATCGTCTATGTTTACCACTTAAGTTATTAGTAAATCTTTAAATTATATCCTTAAATTATATCCCATTAAAATTACTCTTCAAATATTTATTCATTACGGCTTCCATTCATTGTAGTCCCTCCCCCCACCCCATTCTCTCTATCTCTATCTCTGTCTCTCAATATTTCTCTTTTACTCTCCTCGCTATTTTCTCTCATTTATGTTATAAAACTTGTTTGACCTTTATTTTATAATTAGGGATAATTTGTGTCTAAAAATACGGTATAATGTGAATAATTTTAAGAGAAATATTAATGATCATTAAATAAATTTATTTGAAATCATCAAATTCATTTATTAAAACTTAAGTTATTTTATATTGTAGATACTTTTGGATGACGAGATGGAGGGTGGCGTGACTAATTTCGGGATGACCAAGTCGTTATTAGTCCTTGTCAGTTATCCTCATGTCCTATGACTAGAAGCACCTAGAAGCACCTTGTTGTTGAATTTTGAATATTATCTAACATAATTGATTTTATTTAATCTATCTTTGACTTGTCATTCGGCTATTTAATGAAACTTTTTTTTAAATTTAATTATAATACACTAAAATTGTTGATTATATGCGTCAGCTTGAAAACTTTCAAGTTTAGAACGTTGACTTTAAAATGTGTTCAAAACGTAACCTCCCCGTATATCTTGTTGGGCATGAGTTTTTAATCCAAAAATGTATATAGTAGGTGGTGTGACTAGCTCACGACTTAAAACTCACTCATCACTAATTAATGTGAAACTCGTTCAACACTTTAACAATCTCTTTCACGAATGCGGATTTGTCATAAATGATTAGTACTGTTCTCTTATTTGACATAAAGAGCCGAGTCCACCCGATGGCGTGGACCATAATTCTTATATTAATATGGAGTTAGTAAATTTAGCTTAGTCCTAATAGTTAAGTTTTTATGCAAGTGGGCTCATTAGAACAATTTAATAAAAAAATTGACATAAAATTTGATGAAATACAAAAAATACACCCTAAAAATTAAATTATACATGATTATAAATAGACTTAGTATAAATTTAATAAATTAGAATTTTCGTGATTGCGTCTCCCCCACGAATTCATTTTTATCTTATTCAACTCAAGGCCCACCTAATATTGACTCGTAAAATTAGACGAACTCCTCACCAAGTACTCCAGGGGGCGCCACCCTTGAAAACTTCCATCAATTAGTTATAATGCTTGAATGAAATAAAAAATTTAAGCTTACAAAATATCTCACTATATTAAATATTTTTTTTATTATATCATTTAAAATTTATTTTTATTTATTATGTTTTTTTAAAATATTAATAAAATTTTCTCTAATTCGATAAAATTTTCTCAACATGTATATATTATCGTGTATATATAATGTCTCAAGTAAAAATTATGTTAAATTAAAAATTAAATAATTGAATATGTGATAAAAATGAGTGATTTGATATTTTTAAGAGTAATTTTATTTGAATCTAAAAAATTTGACATAATTTACTAACATAATAATGTAACTTCAGTGGAATCATTGAATTAATATCAAATTTTAATATTTGATGGAGCCTATAATTAATTCAAAGATTATAATAAATTAGGTCAGTAAATTAATTCTCAATAACCTTTCTCTATTTTTAAGGGAATAAAAATTGGAGTTGCAAGGTATTTTATTATGGGGAGAATTACCTTCGGACCTCCCTGATGTTTGTCACTTAAACATTCAAATCTCCTTACGTTTGAAATTTTATACACAAATCTTATGAAGTTTATCATTTAATCACTCAAATCTCTTGATGTTTGAAATATTACACACAGACCCCTAACATTTATACGCACGTAACACTTAGACCTTGTCATTAATGTCAGTTAGTATATCCGTAAGTAAATTACATTCAGACTCTCTAAAGTTTATAAGAGTGTAATACTTAGACCCATTAAATTTAAAATATTATACTTAAACTAGAAATACTTCAATCAAATATAGAATATTAAATATTTTAAATTACATAACTAAAATTCATGTTATATTATGATATTTATTGAAATAAAATTTAAAATAAAAATTTAATTTTTTTCTTAAAAAATTATAGGANTCAATTCAAATTTGATTGGATTTTTTTTTTAAATAAAATTCAAAACCATTAAAAAAAAAATTTGATTAGATTCAACAAATTACATATACATCTGAATTTTAACTCAATTTCAGGAAATAATTACCTAATTTGTGTATTTATTTATATACATATGATTGGTCTTAATTTAAATACAATACATAACAAAAAATCATATTCGAAATTAAATTTGAATTAGACAGAAACAAAATCCAATATTCAAAGTGTTAATCTTACATATATGAGTAATAATTCAAGGAGTAGCTCAAGTGGTAATTAGGAGTGTTAAATATGTCAGGTTAAACGGTTATGTGTCAGTTAAACAGGTAACAGGTGAAAAACATATAAACCTGTACATGACAAGTTTAACAAACGGGTGAAAAATTTCAACACAAATACAATTTGTTTAATAAACGGGTAACACGACACGACTCGTTTAACCCGTTTAATTTTAAAAAAAANACTCGTGACCAAAACTATGTAATTTATGTAGATATTTAACCAAAATTTGAGTAAAAATTTGATCAAGAGTTATCTAATTTATTTTTTTTTATCCATACTTAAGTATCATGTGACAATTTTATGATAAAAAATCGTTAACAATCTGGACACTGTCTGCATGAGTGACCATATAAAAATATATTTAAAACTTTAGGGACCAAAATGATACAATTGAAACAATGAGGACTAAAATAAGACAAACTTCATACTTTAACAACTTTTAGTGCAATTAACCCAAAATTATAATTATTATACAATTATATTATCTATTATAATTTAATTTAGTCGTTTAAGAACTACAAAATTACACTAGAAAAAAAAAAAAGAACTACAAAATTACTCCAATTAAAGCTAGAATATATTATTTTCTTTATAGTTTAATCTCTTGTTTAATTTTTTAGTTTTATTCTGAAAGATAGTATAATTATATACTAATTATGATTTTTTAAGAAAAAATAATTTTTTTATTTTTTATTTTATTTCAATAAATGACATAATAGAACATAAATTTTACCAAAATTCATATTCTATTATGAATGACTTAGACCATTTATTTGATTTTTTAGTTTTATTAGAATAGATAGTATAATTATATACTAATTATGATTTTTTAAGAAAAAAATAATTTTTGATTTTTGATTTTATTTTAATAAATAATACAATAGAACATGAATTTAAATTTAAAATATTTAATATTTTATCTTTGATTAGAATATTTTTAGTTTTAATATAATATTTTAAACTTGATGAGTCTAATTATTATATATTTAAAAAACTTTAAAAGGTCTTAGTGTAATTTATTAAAATATATTAATTTTACGTGTACAAACTTCAACGGGTCTATGTATAATATTACATCCGTCAAGGGTCCGAATGTAATTATCCTTTTATTATATAGATGGCATCAATTTCCCTCTCCTCCTCTCATCCCACACATTCCAGTCGTCTTCCTCCCTTTCTCTCGTCTCTGCAACTCTCTCTCTCTCTCATATGTCGACTCCTTCAGAAACCATAAACTTCTGCGGACTCCTCTCCGAAACAAATCGCATACGCCGTACCAATTCTCTCCTCTTCTTTGCCCTCTCTGGCCTTTTCCTCTTCCCCCTCTCTTTATCTACCCTCATCTACCCCACTCTTCAATCCAGCCTCTCCCAATACGATGCCGTCAATACCCAAATCCTCCATCACAACCCCACTGAAACTCTGATTCTCTATCTGCTCTACACCCTCTTCGTCACCCTCCTCTCTCTCTGTGCCACATCCACAATTACCTACACCGCCTTCCATGGATTCTACGGTACACCCGTCAAATTCAAATCCGCCATTAAATCACTCGTCTACTCAGTCCCACCTCTTGTGATCACGATGGTAGTTTCACAGATAATTGTAGCTCTGATAGGTATGATTTTCGGCATTCTTGTCGCTTTGTTGTACACAGGGTCGCAGTTTTTTGGGTTCGAAATCGATTATAATTCGAATTATTTCATTGGGCTTTGCATATTTCTCGCGATCTTACTTGGGTTGATCGTGATTTGGTTACAAGTGAATTGGGCCTTGGCTAGTGTAATTGTGGTGGTGGAATCAAAATGGGGGATCGAGCCGTTGCGTCGAAGTACCCATTTGATGAAGGGAATGAAAGGACTTTGGTTGTCGATACTGTTATTGTACGGGTTCCCTATTGGGTTCTTCAGCTGGGCAAATTCGACGCCGGTGGTAATTTCCAATGGGTTTTGTGATTGGGGACTTTGGTTGTTCATTTTGAAGATTCTGTCTACCTCTTTTTTGGTGAATTTGTTCATGCTTCAGATTTTGGTAGCAAATACAGTGTTGTACATGTATTGCAAGGCTTTTCATGGTGAATTGGCGTTGCAGAGTGGTGATGAGTTTGCACCAGAGTATACTAGCGTGCCCATTGATGATGACAAAGTAGCTCACGGTGTTTAAGAATTTCGAAGGTTGATGAATTTGAGGTTATTCGATGTCACTCCAGTTCCTTTGCAGTTGAATTTCTATATGTAATTGTATTTTTTTTTTTTTTTTTCTGGTTCACCTTTCAGCGTGTCCGGGTTACCTGTCCAATCAAAAATAAATTATCTATGTTAGAATTATGATATTGCCGAAGACAAATCTCGGTCAATGTGTATACATACATACACTCTTTTAAGTTTTTGGAGTGAAGGTTTACCATGTCAAAATACTATTTTTCAGTGTTTTTTTTTTCTTTCTAATTTAATAAAAATGTATCTTGTGTGTAAAATTTTTATATTTTTTGTTCTTGTTTATTATTTTGTAATTTCTTTTAATAAATGATTGTAAACTACCTAATTCAAAAGCAATGACTCAGATGAATGTAGTGCGGTGTCGTAGCCTTAATGGGTTATTATATATAATAAAAAATGGTGAAAACAACTCTATATATAAGGCTATAATATAACTTCATCTCACATTTATTCGTCAACGATTGGATTTGGATTAGATTTCATCCACTCGTATTTGAATTCAATTTAAAATTTCTAATTTGAATCCAATTCAAATTTGATTGGATTTTTTTTAAAATAAAATTCAAAACCATTAAAAAAAAAAATTGATTAGATTCAACAAATTACATATACATCTGAATTTTAACTCAATTTGAGGAAATAATTACCTAATTTGTGTATTTATTTATATACATATAATTGGTCTTAATTTAAATACAATACATAACAAAAAATCATATTCGAAATTAAATTTGAATTAGACAAAAACAAAATCCAATATTCAAGTGTTAATCTTACATATATGAGTAATAATTCAAGGAGTAGCTCAAGTGGTAATTAGGAGTGTCAAATATGTCAGGTTAAACGGTTATGTGTCGATTAAACAGGTAACAGGTGAAAAACATGTAAACTTGTACATGACAAGTTTAACAAACAGGTGAAAAATTTCAACACAAATACAATCTGTTTAATAAACAGGTAACGCGACACGACTCGTTTAACCCGTTTAATTTAAAAAAAAAATTATATTAACAAATTTTAATACACTACCTTTTTTTACTGTCAATTGTATTTACCTCAAAAAACAGGAAGTTCTAACCAAATTTTACATAAAAATCAGATTTGAAGACTAAAAAAATGCCTTTTATATCAACAAATTTTAATACACCATTTTTTTTACTATCAATTCTATTTACCTCAAAAAAGAGGAATTTTTAACCACATTTCACATAAAAATCAGATTTGAAGGCTAAAAAAAGGCAAGGGGCCACTACCTTTTACAGGCAAGACAGTCATCTCAGTCATATCCATCTCCCCTTATTTGCCGATGTGGCACAAAAACAAAAAAGGTTGGTTTATCCTTGTCATGAACTGCTTCCATCTTTCCTCTTTTATCTTTGAACTACTACTTTATCTTTTTTATTTTTTTTTGTGTATTGATTTGTTTACTTTTTTCTGGCTAATTTTTTTAAGTAATTATTAATTTTATTTAAAATAGTAAACGTGTGATAAAACGGTTAGACGTGTCTCACTCGAACACAACTCGTTATTAAACCTGTCTAATAGGTCAACTTGTTTACCACCAAAACCCGTTAAGATCTTACCCAAACCTACTTAATTCGTGTCGATTTGTGTCGGTTAATCGTGTCATGTCGTGTCAAATTTTGAAATACCTAGTGGTAACAGAGGCAAGCTATAAATTCAAATATTTTTTGTTTGAATTTTGACAATCCCTTGAAATCAAGGCATAAGAAATTTATCCTTTATTAATATCTATTCCGAGTGCGAATGATATATCTTTGATAAGGTTTTTGAGGATTACTATCTTTGATCAGACCGGAAAGAAGATTAGTCTAGATGCGCATAAATTAACTCATATACTCGTTAAACCAAAAATAAAATCATACATATAAATAATACTATATAACTTAAATAAAATTAAAACATATATATATATATATATAATAAAACAGGAATATATTTGAATTTTATACCCCATACATCCCCAAAAAAAAAAAAAAAACTTATTACTTCTCGCACACTCTTACCACTCTACCATTGTCAAACAGGTCACTTCCCTAAATCCATGCTGAAGACAGCGACGAGACAGACATTACTTCCCCAAATCCATGCCTTCGTCTTCACTTCAAACTCATTGCATCTTCAAATGTCTCTTTCCATAGCCACAACCACAGCCATTGAGTTATTTTTTTTTGCTTTGTTGGATTTAAATGAAGTATGTTGTTTATGAAAATTTTCTTGGATTAAATAATTCCTGAGAATGAAAACCTATGAAAATGAAAACCCCTAAAAATGTGCATGTGTGATGATGAACTTATAGTGAGGACATCATTTTCACTAAAATTATAGAATTTCCTATTTATTTGTTACGAAATCGATTGTAGATCAATGTTCCCAATTTTGAATACACACAATTTTGAGCTTCAATACCTCTTGCTTGGTTTTTGTTCATTCATTGAGATAGCGATTGATTTATAAGTAGTTTATGTCATTTTGTTTTGTTATTTAATTAATTTGTGATTGAAAAATTTTATTGGTTTATTTTAATTTTTTTAAGAATATTATATTATGTCTGTCACTTTTACAAGTATGGATATAATTGTTTGTGTAGGAAGAATTGTGTTGTGGTAATTGATACATAGTTGAATTTTAGTATGCATACGACATGATTTGATTATAATTATGAAATATATAAGTCTTGTAGACAGTTTAATATATTTGTGAATCATATTTTAAGAGGATACTTTGTTGAAAAATTGAAATTTTTTTAAAGAATATCCCTATTTTGACTTTTTTTTTTTTATTTCACTAAATTCATGACATTAAAAATAACCAAACGATTTCAGTTTAATGCATGTTTATATTCATTGTTTGATTCTTTCGTGTTTAAGAACTATGTATAGTGCGTGAACACACATAATATAAGGCGAGTTTAGGCTTTTAGTGTAGTACGTGTCCGAGTTCAATATTTGATTATTTTGTATTCAAATAAAATGTTTAATTTTTTTTTTATTATATCGTATCTTCAAACACGATTTCCCAAGTTATAACTAAAATACTATCATACACATATATTAATTGTTTAACACGGCCTCTAGACTTATTGACCATAAAAACTTTCCACACGCTTGACAACCCCAAACAAATGAGTATAGATATTTTACGCCCCAATATTTATGAAGAAATACGATTTTGCCACTAGAATTACACTTTGACCGTATTACACCCTCCACTTTTTTATGGTTCTTCACTTGAGTGATCAACCAGGGTGTTTATGTCAATTCAGCTCAATCTCAATGAAGAATATATTATTATCTTAATAAACATGACCATAACCTGATCTCAGTAAATCTTTTATGGTCTTGTCTCAATGAGTTGCTCGAATAGTAATAAGTACGAATTATAAACTCAGATATCATGAGTTTGAATATTGACTTCCTTTTGAGGCCAAACCATAAATACCATAATCATAACATAAATGATTTGTCTTTGATTAGACTTAAAAAAAGATTATTCGAGATGCTTATAAGAACCTTGACCATAGAAAAAAAGAAGAGTAAACTGTACAAATGACTCTTATATCAATTATTCGTATCAATTGAATCCCTAAACTTGAAAAGTTTAGCAATTAAGTTTTTGAATTAATTTTCATGTCAATTGAGTCTTTAAACTTTTTAAAATTTTAACAATTAAGTCATTTTGTCAACATTTGTTAGGTTTTTGGATGAAATGCCTCATATGTCCACCACATGGACAACACAATATATTACTTACTATATTAGGGGCATTTTAGACTATTCGTTCGACATGTATTAGACAAAGAATTCTATTCATTACACCCATTAAACCTAAACNTAAGTACGAATTATAAACTCAGATATCATGAGTTTGAATATTGACTTCCTTTTGAGGCCAGACCATAAATACCATAATCATAACATAAATGATTTGTCTTTGATTAGACTTAAAAAAAGATTATTCGAGATGCTTATAAGAACCTTGACCATAGAAAAAAAGAAGAGTAAACTGTACAAATGACTCTTATATCAATTATTCGTATCAATTGAATCCCTAAACTTGAAAAGTTTAGCAATTAAGTTTTTGAATTAATTTTCATGTCAATTGAGTCTTTAAACTTTTTAAAATTTTAACAATTAAGTCATTTTGTCAACATTTGTTAGGTTTTTGGATGAAATGCCTCATATGTCCACCACATGGACAACACAATATATTACTTACTATATTAGGGGCATTTTAGACTATTCGTTCGACATGTATTAGACAAAGAATTCTATTCATTACACCCATTAAACCTAAACTTATTTTATACCTATCAAACGAAACAGATCAACAAACTATTTGAAGAAGACTATTTTGTTTGAAAATCTATCAGATGAAGAACCCCATTCTTTAGGGTTAGGGTTTCGGTTGATGGGTGTAAGAAATGGGGGTTCTTCATCTAATAGGTTTTAAAAGAATAGTCTCAAATATGCCTAATCTATTGTTCACGTGGTGAGAATGTGAGACATTCCATCCAAAAACCTAATGGATGCTTACATAAAGGCTTAATTGAGAAAATTTTAGAATTTAATGATTTAATTGACACAAAAATTAGTTTAGGGATTTAATTGTTAAAATTTTAGATTTTAGGACCATAATTGACACGAAAATTAGTTGAAGGAGTTAATTAACATAAAAGTTGTAGTTTAAGGGTTATTTGTGTAATTTACTCAAAAACAAAAACAAAAAAAAAAAAAAAGTAAAATTTGCTTACCGCCACTAACACGTCTGAAGAAGTATCAATCTCCATATGTTTCTCTCTCTCTCTCCCTCTCCCTCTCCTTCTACCATGTCGACCTTTTCACAAACCCCAAACCTCAACGGAGTACTCTCCGAAACAAAACGCACAACCAATGCCCACTCTCCCCACTTCTGAGCTCTCTTTCTCCTCTTTCTCTTGTCCTTCGCTTCCTCTCGCATCATCTATAGCATCCTTCAGTTCACCTTCTCCCAAAACAACGATGTTAACTACCAATTCTTTTGCCTTTCCACCTTCACCCTTCACCATCTCCTCCCTGAAACCCTGATTTGTCCTCTCCTCTTCGCCTTCTTCATTATCTTCTTCTCAATCTGTGCCATAGCCACGATCACTTACAACACCTTTCCATGGATTCTACGGCAAACCCGTCATATTCATTCCCACCATCAGATCAATCTCCTTCTCATTCCTACCCTTTGCACGGGAGATTTTCTTTAATAGTTTGAGATAACAATCTTCAGCCTAGTAAATTTGCAATAGTCACAGGGTCAGAAAAAGGGGGTCAGGTGAACACCTGTCTTGTCTTCTTCGAAGCTTAAGTCAGTATAAGATCGATGACTCAAACTCAATGTATCAAGTATTTTGGTTCAATATTGCGTACCTTTGTTCATTTTTCTGAGGAGTATTGATACCTGAATTAGCAATGAGTACAAAGACTTTAAGTTTCATCTGAACATTCAATGTCTGACACCTTTACCCAAGAAGATCTGAATATTCTCCCCCAAGATCTTCATTCATTTACTACAAGGATGATAGGTACCTGACACAAGCCGAGCACCAATGGCTATTCCCGGGCACTCAAGTGCCTATGATTGGCACCTGACACCTACTTTTAGGTCTCTCTCAAAATCATTCATATTGAATTTTACCTTCCTCTTCTCACTCTTTACTTTCTCTCTCTAACAGTGGCAGAGGAGGAAGAGTCTAGGGCTACCCTGAAAAAATATATATATTTTTTTAGTTATATTAGTTTTATATATTTTTTTGGATTAATTGGGCCCACTACAATGATTTATGAAAAACAAAATTAATTAGGTCAGACAAGTTGGGTACTAGAAAAAAAAACAAAAACAAAAAGTTCATATCAATCTCTTAAAATTAGCAAGCTAAAATTGATTATTTAGAGTATTGGTATGATTTGTTGAAGCCTCATTTGGTTTAAAAAAATATGGAATTTGTAATTAAAAAAAAATTATAGAATATTGTTTTTATTTGCGTCAAAATCTGTATCTAAAATAAAAAATAGAGCGGCTTCTACAAGTTCATCCTACGATCTCAAATTCATTCATCCAACGGTCAAGAAATTACCATTTTTTTTCCTTAATATTTTCCCTCACAACCAATCAACGATTACGGCTGATCTTGGAATACATCTTACGGTCTCAAATTTATTCATTCAACGGTCAAGAAATTAACATTTTTTCTTTAATATTTTCCTTCCCAACTAGTCAAAAATTACGGTTGACTTGAATTACAAGATTTATCGCTATTGATATCAACTGTGTAGTGTAATATTTTAAATTTGTATAAGAGACAATAACAATATTTTGATCAAAAAAAATTCATCAATTTAACAGATTAAAAAAAAATAAGGGTGCTGCTTAACACATTTATATTGAATATAATTAATTTTAATTTTATTTATTTAATTAACTATCTCAAACTAACATGCCTTACACATGTCTTGAATCAAAAGTTTAAGACAATTTTTTTTTATTTCTTAAGAAAACACAACGTTAATATATTCTTAGAAATTAATAATTTTGTAATAACTTGTACTAATTAAAAATATATATTTTATAAATAATATTTGTAGATTTTTTTTTGATAGAAAATATTTTGGCGATATATTTTTTGATAAATTAAATTTTTAGTTTGTATTAAATTTGACTCGATTTTGATTATATGTATATAAATTAATATTCGATTTTGATTACATATATATAAATTAATATTTTTTTAAAGTCAATTCTATTATATTTTATGAATTCTATAATATAAAACAGGGCGGGTTCAACAAATCCATCCGAAGGTCTCAAATAAACTCATTCAACGGCCATCAACATCTCTCTTAGTACTATTTATATTGAATTTTACCTTCCTATTCTCACTCTTCACTCTCTTTCTCTAGCAATGGCGGAGGGAGGAGGGGTTGAGGCCACCCTGAAAAAAATAATTTTTTTTAATTATATATGTTTTTAAATTAGTTGGGCGCACTGTAATGATTTATGAAAAATAAAATTTATTGGATCAAACAAGTTGGGTACTAGAACGAAAAAACAAAAACAAAAGGTTCATACCAAATCTCTTAAAATTAGCAAACTAAAATTGATTCTTTAGTATGATTTGTTGAAGTCTCGTTTGGTTCAAAAATTATAGAATATATAGTAAAAAATGAGTAAAATATAGAATTTATAAAAAAATTAAAAATTATAGAATATTGCTTTTATTTGTATCAAATAAATTATATTATTAATCCTTAATGTATAAATGTTATCTTATTAATTTTTTTCAAATAAACTTTTTTTATGTTTAATAAATTTTTAAGTATCAAATTGAATATAAAAGATGTAAATATATCACATTATTTTTATCTATTATATTTAAAGTCTACTTACCCTAAAGCATATATTTGATTATGTCATTATTCCAAGATATTTTCATTTATCACTTTTTTAAATTAATTGGTTGAAAGCACGGTTAACCCTAGTCCATAATTAGGACCAACAATAAGATTTTGGAAAATCATTGAGGCAATCACCACCACACGTTGTGGGACCCATCTAAATGTTTTCCGCAAATCATAATAATACATGGTCCCACCACCACGTGCTGATGATGTGGAAATGACACATTGAGGCCATCACCACCACACATTTGTGGGACCCATCTAAATGTTTTCAGCAAATCATAATCATTCATGGTCCCGCCACCACGTGCTGATGATGTGAAACTGACACAGAATGGGAGATAGGGTTGGTGCTCATCCCTATGTCTATTTACATTTACGTTAAATATGAATAACTAAATTTTAAAACGATTAATTTAAGAATTTTTGAAGGTCGCTACACAGTTACAAATTTTTTGGGTCGATAACAGTAACCGTAACCGTAACAGTAACAATTTCACATGATAGTGATAGTTGCAATGATATTAAATTATTACTATCACTATCTATTGTTACTGTTCAAAATTAATAGAATTAGATAATAACGTGAATTTGTATTGTCATTACTCATTATCACTATCAAAATTTTACGTAATTAGACAGTTATGTAATCACTGTAATAACCATAGTTATAGTGATGATAATAAAGATACTGAAATTTCGTTGTCCTTTTCTAAATTTCAAGATATTTTGAAACAAATTTTATTTAACACGAGAAATTTTCTGTGTTTGAATAACTTGAGTTTGAAATGGAATTGAGATTGTTAAGTTTCTAACCTATTTTATCGAACACCATTTGAGCAAATCTTGTACAATCGAATAATACCCAAATGGTTGATTGGAAAAACCCAACATGTTTGAGCTAATGAAATTCTATGATCTGCTCTTGCTGTTCATCAAAGTTGGGGTGACTGTAACAACTCCGACAAGGAACAAGGTGGCCATTGAGTGGAAGTCGTAGAGGTCCGCCACATATCGCAGCTCACCAAGAGTTATTCCGGCCTACGAAAAAAAACCAGTCAATGTCAGAAGTTCCTTGGGCACTATAGCATAAATATATCCAACTTCCCAAACAGAGGCATCCCTACCAATGTATACATTTTCTGTGCTATTTATGTTTTCGAACAGTTCATAAAGCTTCCCTCGAGGCGGTGGTTTAATAGTAAGTCGTACAGTTTAAAGTCATAGATGACTCCTACGAGATTATCAAGTAAAATTTGATTTATGGAAATAATATAGTTTGTTGGTTGATTTTTATAATTTTGTGGTGACGGATTATCTTTTTTGATTTAATAACTATGACTCAAATTGCGCATTTCAGAGTGCAAAAGACTCTCATGATCACGCCTAAGGATTAATACCTACTGATCGCTCCCTCACCTTTTTTTATTTTGGCAAAAAAAATAAAAGAACAATTCATTGTCAAGCAAATTCCTCAAGACCATAAAAAAAATAAAATAAAAAAGAGAATCAACGAGAAAAATTCTAGTAAACACTAATACATAACAAAAAATTTCAAATTAAATTTCAATTAGACTAAAACAAAATCCGATATTCAACGTGTTAATCTTACATATATATTGGTTGTTTAACACCGCCTCTAGATTTATTAATCATAAAAACTTTCCACATGATTATAATTAATTCCAACATATATAGACTGTTACCAAATCCCATTTGACGCGGCCCTTTGAAAAGGAAAAAAAAAGAGTATCAGCAAAAAAGAAAAAGAAAAAGAAAAAAAAAAAAAAAGAGTATAAATTCGAGTGCATTGCCAGTTTCACCCCCACCCCCCAAACAAATGAGTATAGATATTTTATGCCCCAATATTTATGAAGCAATATGATTTTGCCTCTAGAATTACACCTCCACTTTCTTATTTCCATTCCAGTTTGGCCCTTGTGGTCCTCTCCGGTCCAAATGATAAATGGAACCAACCATTCATATGGCCATCACTTGAGTGGTTAACCAGGGTGTTTATGTCAATTCAGCCCAATTTCAATGAAGAATATATCCTTATTTTAATAAAGATGACCATATTTGTCATCTCAATAAATTGTCTACCCTCAATCAGAAGTTCAATTGGTACCAAAAATGACTTATAATCTCAAGTATCTTGAATTCGAATTTTTACAATTTCTTAAGATCAGGACATGAATACTCTAATCCTGACGTGATGATCTTATATTAACCGAATTTAGAAAAAAAATTAGTCGAGATACATATAAAAACATTGATTGTTGAAAAAAAAGAAGAAGGGTAAACTAAATAAATGGTCATTAGACCTTCGTATCAATTAAACTCTTAAACTAAATTTCGTGTCAATTAAGTCCCTAAACTCTCAAATTTTAGCAATTAAACCCTTTTATTAGCACCCGTTAAATTTTTAAACGAAATGTCTCATACATTCACCACATAGGCAAACAAATTAGGAATATTTTAGATTGTTTGTTCAAAACCTATCAAACGAAAGACTTCATTCTTTCTATCCATCAACCAAAGAGCTTACATTTATGTAATTTATTTTTTACACTAGATCAAAGAACTTGCAGATTTACTTCATTTAATGGATATGAAAGAGGTTTAGGTTTAGGGTTAAGTTTTTGATTGATGGTGTAATAAATAAGGTTCTTCGTTTGATAAGTTTTCCAATAAAAAGTCTAAAATAGTCTTAATATGTTGTCCATGAGGTGAGCACATGACACATTCCATCTAAAAATCTAAGAAATGTTGATTAAAGGGCTTAATAGTTAAAAATTTAGAGTTTAGGAGCTCAATTAATTCAAGAATTTAATTACCATAAGGTTAATAGTTTAAATGCCATATGTGTGTAATTTACTCAAAAAAATAAAAAAGAAGAAGAAAGTTTTGCTTACCTTCACTAACACGTAGGGATGACAATGGACCGGAGAAAAACGGGTATTCGTCTAAATCCACTCCGTTTGGATCGAGAATGGACTATACGTATTAGACGGTGGATGTATACAGGGATACCCGTATAAACTCGTACGAGGATGAAGACGAGGATAGACTTACATTTACCCCCGCCCCGCCCCTACTACCCGTTTTATATATATATATATATATATTTTTACTTTCAAGTCCTAACTAAAACATATTTACTGTAACTATCAATCTAGAAATATGGTAATTAAACTAACAAGTGACATTGTTATGTGGCAATCTTATAAACTTTTTTTCCTGATTGTTCTTTTTTTTATTTGTGCTTAATTGAAACTGTTAGGAGTTTGGATTGACCATACTTTAAAAACATATTAGAGAGAGTAAAATAGTTTTGCATTTCATTGTGGGTAAAAATATTGTGAATGGAGGTTGATGAATTTCTCTGCTAGAGTGAACTAAGAAATTGAAAAAATTATTGAATTAACAAAATTTAAGTTTTCATCTTTTAACACTTTATGACTGTAATATGAATTGTAATAACAAAAATTTTTCTAAGAAACTTCAAGTATAGTGATATCGTTTTCTTAGTTTAATTTTATTTTCCTATTCTTCCTTTGTCGCTAATAGTTCAATTTTTCTTTTTGTGGTTCAATAACACTTTAAATAGAATATTATATTATTTTGACTTTTACATTTGTAATCTAGATTATTAACTAGATTATTTAGAATGTAATTAGATTATTTAAAATATTAAATTTATTTAAAATTTTAAATTATGTTACTTGAGTTTAGACTTAGGCTTGGACTTGAATTTAAGCTTAAGCAGGTACGAGGAAGCAGGAACGAGAATAAGAATAAAAAATTTATTTGTGAACAAAAATGAGAATAAAAATTATATCCGTTAACAAAGTGAAGTATAGATGAACGAAATTGTTTTAAATGATGCAAAAAAAAGAAGAATGCACTTCCCCGCCCCTCTGCTGGCCACCGACATCCCTAATAACACGCCTGAGAAAGTCTCTCTTTTTCTCCACACGCTCATTCCAATCCTACTGCTTCTCTCTCTCTCTCTCTCTCTACCATGTCGACCTTTTCACAAACCCCAAACCTCATTGGAGTACTCTCCGAATCACAACGCATAACCAGTGCCCACTCTCCCACTTCTTAGCTCTCTCTCTCCTCTTTCTCTTGCCCCTCGCTTCCTCTCGTGTCATCTACGGCATCGTGCAGTTCACCTTCTCCCAAAACAACGACGTCAACTACCAGTTCTTCCGCCTTTCCACCTCCACCCTCCATCATCTACTCCCTGAAACCCTGATTTTTCCTCTCCTCTTCACCTTCTTCGTCATCTTCTTCTCAGTCTGTGCCATAGCCACGATCACTTACAGCACCTTCCATGGATTCTACGGCAGACCCGTCAGATTCGTTCCCACCATCAGATCAATCTCCTCCTCATTCCTACCCCTTGCGTCCACAATGATGATCTCACAAGCAATTATAGCCCTGATATGTACCATTTTCGGCCTCGTCGTTGTTCTGCTGTATCAAGGGCTTCAGGTTTTGGGGGTTGAAATCGATTATAAGTCGAATTGTTTTATCTGGATTTGCATATTCGTTGCGATTCTACTTGGGTCGACCTTAATTTGGTTACAATTGAACTGGATATTGGCTAGTGTAATTGCGGTTGTGGAATCGAAATGGGGGATTGAGCCGTTACGGCGAAGTACTCAGCTGACGAAGGGAATGAGAGGGACTTCGTTGCAGATTGTGTTGAGCGGAGTTTTTATTTTGGCTATGATTTGGGAGATTTATTCGCCGGCGATGATGATGTATAGGAGTAGGGGGTTCTGGAGTTGGGGCTTCTTCATGTTGACGTTTTTGCCTAATTCGAGTATTGTGGTGCTTATGCTTTGGACTGTGGCGGAAAGTACAGTGATGTATATATATTGCAAGGCTTTGAATGGTGAATCGGCCATTGAAATGGCTAAGGAGTTCACTGGAGGGTACGTTAGCTTGCCTTTCAATGATGATGAGAAGGTCCATCAGGTTGTTCAAGTTCAAACTTGATATTGATAGACTTTGAGGTAAATCGGTTTGCCCTGTTTACTGCATTTGCTCTGCAGTTCTTCTGGCTATGTAATCTACTCTTTTTTCAGTCTTTTTTTGACTAGTGGATGGGAAAAAGCTTGTGGATAAAGAAAATGTTATGCTTATTAAAATGCTATTGGGACTTTCTTATTTCCATTCCACTTGGGCCCTTGTGTTCCTCTCCAGTCCAAATGATATAAATGGACCCGACCACTCATGTGGCCATCACTTGAGTGATCAACCAGGGTGTTTATGTCAATTCGGCCCAATTTCAATGAAGAATATATCCTTATTTTAATAAACATAATCAGATATGTGACCTCAATAAATTCTTCGTGGGCTAGTCTTCGTTGTTCAAATGATAACACAGACGGCTTCTAATCTCAGGCGTTTCGAGTTTGAATATTAGCAATTTCTTGAGTTAGGTCATGAATATCTTAATTTTGAAGTAGATAATCTTCCTTTGACTAAATCCGAAAACAGATTAGTTGAAATGGCCTTTAAACTATGATCATCACATCAATAGCAAATCCGAAAACATTCGTTAGATTTTTGAACGAAATATCTCATGCGCTCACTACATAGACAAGCAAATTAGAGATATTTTTGACTATTTGTTCAAAACCTATAAGACGAAAACCCATTCCTTATACCCATTAAACGAAGTAGATTAATAAGTTTTTCAAAGAGCTTACATTTATGTATATTGTTTCTTATACGAGATCGAATAACTTGCTGATATGTTTCGCTTAATGGACATGAAAGAGGTTTTAGTTTGGAGTTAGGTTTTTGGTTAATGAGTGTAAAAAATGTGATTTTTCGTCCGATAGATTTTAAACGAATAATTCAAAATACTTCTAATATGTTGTCCATAAGATGTTGTTCATAAGATGAGCACGTGAAATATATCGTTAAAAAATGTTGACAGAAGGACTTAATAGGTAAAATTTTAGAGTTTAGTGACTTAATTAATATAAAAATTGGTTCAAGAATTTAATTAACGTAATAGTTTTAGTGCTATTTGTGCAATTTACTGAAAAAAAGAAAAAGAAGAAGAAAAATGCTCTGCTTACCACCATTAACACGCCTGAGAAAGTATCAATCTCCATATATATATTTATGTCTCTCTCTCTCTCTTCCCCCATGCTCGTTCCAAACCTACTGCTCTCTCTCTATCTCTCTTTTCCATGTCGACCTTTTCACAAACCCCAAACCGTGGCGGAGTACTCTCCGAGTCAAAACGCATAACCAGTGCCCACTCTCCCCACTTCTTAGCTCTCTCTCTCCTCTTCCTCTTACCCCTCTCTTCCTCTCCCGTCATCTACGGCATCCTTCAGTTCACCTTCTCCCAAAACGACGACGTCAACGACCAGTTCTTCCGCTTTTCCACTTCCACCCTCAACCATCTCCTCCCTGAAACCCTGGTTTTTCCTCTCCTCTTCGCCTTATTTGTCATCTTCTTCTCAGTCTGTGCCATAGCCACGATCACTTACAGCACCTTCCATGGATTCTACGGCAGACCCGTCAGATTCATTCACGCCATCAGATCAATCTCCTCCTCATTCCTACCCCTTGCGTCCACAATAATGACCTCACAAGCAATTATAGCCCTGATATGTACCATTTGCGGCCTTTTCGTTGTGTTACTGTATCAAGGGCTTCAGGTTTTGGGGGTTGAAATCGATTATAAGTCGAATTGTTTTATCGGGTTTTGCATATTCGTTGTGATACTTCTTGGCTCGACCTTAATTTGGTTGCAATTGAACTGGGTGTTGACCAGTGTAATTGCGGTGGTGGAATCAAAATGGGGGATTGAGCCGTTACGGCGAAGTACCCAGTTGGTGAAGGGGATGAGAGGGACTTCGGTGCAGATTGTGTTGAGCGGAGTTTCTATTTTGTTCATGATTTTGGGGAATTATTTGCCGGCGATGATCACATATAGGAATAGTGGGTTGTGGAGTTGGGACTTCATGTTGACGTTGTTGCTTCAGTCGAGTTTTGTGGTTCTGTTTATGCTTTTGACTGTGGCGGAGAATACAGTGATGTATTTATATTGCAAGGCTTTGAATGGTGAATCGGCCATTGAAATGGCTAAGGAGTTTACTGGAGAGTAAGTTGGCTTGGGTTTTGATGATGATGAGAAGGTCCCTCTGGTTGTTCAAGTTCACTGCATTTGCTTTGCCCTGATCACTGGATTTATTATACTGATGATGGGAAGGTTTAGTCCGCTTGCCCTGATCACTGCGTGTGCTTTGCAGTTCTGCGGGCTACTCTATGTTCATGTAATCTACTCTTTTTATGTATACAAACATAATTTACTGTTGACAAGTTGAAGGGAAAAACTTGTGGATAAGTACATTATTATTATTATTAAATTATTATTATTATTATTATTATTATTATTTCGTTGGCGGTACCGTTAATTATTAATTTTTGGGGTTAAATTTCAATTTTGATATTGTTTAGGATTGATTGTAAATGTTTCAAGATCAATTTAAAACCAATTTTAAAATATTTAAAAATTATTTATTACCCGTGCAGTATATACCACAAAAAATGCTAATTAAATTCAATAATTTACCTTGAAGATTCACACAAATTTTTTGGAAGGAAATATTCAATACACACTTTTGTCGTCGAAGATATGTTTATCTAGAAGAGGGTGTGGATAATTTTTTTTTTAAATATATCATAGACAATTTAGTAAAATTTTATTTTAATTAATACTTTAATTTGATAGAGGTGTTAATGAAAAATCAAAACATAGAAGGGATATTTTTGAAAATATAATAAACAAAAAAAAATGTAACTGAAATTTTTCCTAAATCCTTCTAAACTAATCGTGAAAGTTTTTTTTAAAGAGAAGACTATCCTTTTGAATTTTGTATTTTTGGGATTCCGATCACTTCTCCGCCGGACTCGATCGATTCTTTCCGGTACAAGACTATCTCAGGCTAAAATTGATTTATGGAATATTTATTTTCTTCTCACTCGATTTCTTGAAGCTGTGATCAGATTGAAGGTCCAATGAAATTCTTTTGCTCATGTATTGTAGATAGTTACTGAGATTCTTCGTCAACTCTTTGTCTTGGGGAGGGTTTTTCTGATTTTCAACGCTTTTTTTTTTGGCTCCCAACTCACGCTGTCTAGTGATCTAAGTACAAACTCTTCGTTTTGAAACGGCCCTCTTTTGTTTGTTTAATACAAAATTCAAATTCAAATTCTGATCCTTCCAATTTTGACGATGACGTTCAATAATGACAATAAAAATTTACGTTATTGTCTAATTTTATGAATTTTAGATAGTAACGATAATAAAAATTCATTATATTTGAAATTATTACGGTTTCAATATCGTTGTTTTATGTTATTGATATTGTTTTGCTGATATTGTTATTATCTTGTTGTTATTGCCTATTTTATAATATACTTATTTATGATATTAAAGATACCTTGTACTGCGGCGATGATGATGGTGTGGTGGTGGAGATGTTTTTTAAATTCTGAAAAGATTGTTTCTAAAAATACACAAAACAGCTCTACTTTATTCTCTAAATCTACCCAATTTTTATTCTCAATTTTCAAAAAACAACAACTTGTTTTTTAAAAACTGTTTCCGAAAATAAAAAATAATTTCTGAGATACAAATTAAACATAACTTAAACTTTCTGAGTTGAGTTCAGGTTAACTCGTCCAAATTGTACCCCGTATATGATGCATTTGGTTTGACTTATAGTTTGAATCAATGCAGACATTAATTGTAGATTGAACTCCTGAAACAAGCTTATCAACATTGTCATTCAACGAAAAAAACCAGTAAAATCTGTGGAGTGGCATGTCAATGGTAAAGCCCTCCCTTTGTAGAATGGCAATACAGTGGTTCAACGCCCCCTCCCATTTATCAGCAAATTTCACTTGTTCAAAGCTTTCTACTTTTAGCTTGGCTAGATGAAGATGACACCTTCAGTCGAGAGACCTTTTCATCCTGGTCAGTGCTGAAGATGTTACTCCAGTTTGTCGACCTTTGAACACTCCGGGAAGGAACTTTGTCACTATCTTCCCCGCCAGACGCTTCATATCCATCGCTAGTTGACCTTGACAATTGGATACCCTTCTGAGCAGCCATGCCAGCTGCTGATAGCCCAGTGAGTCTCCTTCCCTCTTCAGCTCCTGACGAGGAGACCCGGAATGGGTCAAGATCAGGGGAGTCTAAACTGCTCTCTGGAGAAGAAGAGACAATACCACCTGATCTGAATGTAGCTCGGCTTGTTTGAAAAGCACTCCGTGCTTCAAGCTGAAGAGGTGGTAAACTCCTTGATGTCTCAGTAATCATATCATTTCCGCTATTTTCAGTATCTTCATTTGAAACTTTGGTCAGGGATCCAAGGGGTAGCTCTGCAGGGAGGCGAAACCTCTTACTAGATCGCCTTCTATTATTATCAGGCCTTGGGATCATTCGGTGTCCACTGCTGCTAAAGTCACCATCCATTTCGAGGCCATAAGGGGCTTCTCGTTTCACAACAGGTTGCAGTATTTTGGATCTTTTCCTTGCCTCTGCAGCAACTTTTGAAACGTCTTCTGTATTCATGCGTGCCAATGCCCATGGACTGATTTTAACAGATGTGGGGGGGTTCTTTTTCTTGATAGTATCCTCTGCTACTGTCCTTTTTCCAAGTGAACTTACAGATCCAGTCTCTGGAGGGACTACATCAAACTGCAACGAAACAAGATATTGAAGCACCATTAACAAACAAGACCAGAAAGTTTATTGTTTCAAAAGTTGGACCTAGAGTTGGATTGTTCAAGTTCATCGAGAATTTGTGTTTCAACAACCACTTCGACTAGTTGTCTCCAGCCAATATGCTGCATACAGTTTATGTGTGATATACATTGTCATCAATGCACCAGAAAATTGAGGTGTTTCCAGAGGAAACTCAATGCTCTGCTTTGTTGGCAAGATGTATTACTTCGTGAAATGATTACA
>CAUOFW020001225.1:196624-238576 GCA_963454935.2 Ilex paraguariensis
AAAAAAAAAAGTATCATAATATTTAAACCTTATTGTTAATTTATTTATAAAATAAACATTCTTTCTGTAGGTGTGGAACTCAAATCCACCCTTGTAATTAAAAAGCATAGGGTAAAAGCCGATACTGATATTCATTTTTAAGCCTATAACTACCTTACAATCTAACTTTTTACTTTTTCTTTATTTCTAGCCTTATCTTTTCCATAGGCAAATGTTGTGTCACAGGTCACTTGTTGCCTACCCTTTTTGTAATTGCTAATCAAAAAATACTAGTTAAACTAAATTTGGAGATCTAATTTAATATAATTATTGAATTAATAGTGAATTTTTTTTAACATTAGAACACACAATTAATTTAATAATCATATTAAAATAACATCATTATATTTTAAATTAAATCACTGCAGCAATGCTCATTGCTTGCAACCCTCTTTAAAGTGTTGTTTTTTATTGCTCATCTACTATTTTTACAATCCTCTCTTTCTTTTTCTCTCACCCATTTTTTTGGTTTTTTTTTTTCAATCAGTGATAGATAGGTATATGTTGATTACATTTAGGGGTGATTCAATAGTTAAGTCTGTTTTTTGATAATTCAGAGATTTTAGGTTCAATTTCTGTTCATACCCCTTTAAGACTAGTTACTCTTATCTTTTTTGAGACATGCTTTAGGTCATTTCAAGTCACACTAGTTAATTGTTGAGTTCGAGAGAATAGTTGACGCAAGCCTAAATATCATGTAAAAAAAAAATGTTGATCACCCACCTGTGGATTGGTTTTCCAGCTCCCAATATTCTTCTTTTGGTCTTTAATGGCATCAAAATGTTTTAGAACAATGCTATATATATTAAATTTGTGCACAAAATCATTGTTGGTCCTTGAATCAGTAAGATCTACTATTGTCCAACAGCTAGTAATGATTTGGTAAACAAATTTAGTACCAAAAAAATTATTAAATTTTTTATGCTCTTGTTTCTAAATTTGAGGGAATGAAACTCCCAAACCATAACCTCCCCCCCCCCCCTCTCACACACANATCTAAGTGCATATTCCAACAAAAATAAAAATAAAAATTGAAGTTTAGAGGTCACTTTCACAAGTGAAACCAAGCTTTAAATTTAAGGAACATGGTATTTTAATACTTTCTTGTTCTGCCTTAGGTTGTTGAGTAATTCTGTTCCAACAATGTTATACTCACCACCTTTCTGCATCATCTCAATGTGAATCATTAAATTAATATGTCCCATTAATTTTATTAAATTTTCAAAGATTAAGATCGTGTCACATGAGATAGTGCAAGTCAGATGGTGTTCATATCATTATGAATTTTGTTTTAGTTTTGTCAAGCATAGACTTTAAATAATTGGTCACTCCAAAGTCTAGTCGCTTGCCCATATTTTAGGTTATTGATTACAAATCTAATAAAAGAGGGAGTCGTGTTAAATAGTTGAAAGTCAACATAAAAATTAATAAACGAACATAAATTCTCAAAACATATTTGTCTAAAGTCAATAAATTACTGACCAATTTGTCCCATGGTATTAAAGCCTTTGTCACTACATGGGAGGAGTGCAAAGGATCAAATCCACTGCCCTACATAAGCTTTTTTTCAAATTTCAAGCACATGAAAGAGTAAATACACTGTCTCTCGCGNTAGGTTATTGATTACAAATCTAATAAAAGAGGGAGTCGTGTTAAATAGTTGAAAGTCAACATAAAAATTAATAAACGAACATAAATTCTCAAAACATATTTGTCTAAAGTCAATAAATTACTGACCAATTTGTCCCATGGTATTAAAGCCTTTGTCACTACATGGGAGTGCAAAGGATCAAATCCAGTGCCCTACATAAGCTTTTTTTCAAATTTCAAGCACATGAAAGAGTAAATACACTGTCTCTCGTGAAGGGGACCCTTGAATTGCAACGTACTGCTATAGTTAGTTGTGTTGACAAAGTAGTGCTCATTGTATTGTGACATATAAGAGTCCCACATGAGATTGAAGATTAATAAGGTTACGGTTATGGGCGAATTAAGCGAAGAAGTATACAAGAGAGAAGTGATGTATTGTGGCTATGCAAATAGGAATCCCCGAACAAACTGTCAATGATAAGTCGAAGAAAGGTGTGGATGATGTCAAGTCATCATGCCCCTTATGTCCTGGGCAACACATGTGCTACAATGATCATGACAAAGGGTTGCAATCCCGCAAGAGTGAGCTAACTCCAAAAATCCGTCCTCAGTTTGAATTACAGGNTAAGGTTACGGTTATGGGCGAATTAAGCGAAGAAGTATACAAGAGAGAAGTGATGTGTTGTGGCTATGCAAATAGGAAACCCCGAACAAACTGTCAATGATAAGTCGAAGAAAGATGAGGATGATGTCAAGTCATCATGCCCCTTATGTCCTGGGCAACACATTTGCTACAATGATCATGACAAAGGGTTGCGATCCCGCGAGAGTGAGCTAACTCCAAAAATCCGTCCTCAGTTTGAATTACAGGCTATAACTCGCTTGAATGAACCAGAATTGCTAGTAAGTAGTAATCGCCATGTTGTAATGGATTGAAGATTGATTTGAATTTAAATTTGATTATTTGGATATAAATTATTATTTTTTTGACTAATTATATGAATTTGAAAGCCGATAAACCATATTTTAAACACTCAAGTTTGGATATACAATTATTTAGCTATAATTCAGCCCACAATATGTAAAAATATAGAGATATGGTGAAAGTAATTGGTCATTTGATGCAATTTAGTAAAAAATTATTTGTAATTTGCTAAAGTTCACCTCAGTTAAGTAATTCCNTTAAATTTGATTATTTGGATATAAATTATTATTTTTTTGACTAATTATATGAATTTGAAAGCCGATAAACCAAATTTTAAACACTCAAGTTTGGATATACAATTATTTAGCAATAATTCAGCCCACAATATGTAAAAATATAGAGATATGGTGAAATTAATTGGTCATTTGATGCAATTTAGTAAAAAATTATTTGTAATTTGCTAAAGTTCACCTCAGTTAAGTAATTTCAATTGGATTTTTGAATTTGATTTTCTACTTTGAATAGAATCTAATATGAATTATAATTATAATACTTGTCAACTATTCGTATCGAATTTAAATGAGTGTTTTTGCAATCGAAATCAATTTTAACTTGTGGGAAATCCGGTCCGAATTAGCCCCGCTTTGACATCCATTAATCATGCGGCCGATGTGTGTGTGTGTGTGTGAGAGGAGAGAGAGAGAGGTTATGGAGTCAAACTTCAAACAAAATGTTCCGTTTTGATTCCAATAATAATGATAAGTCTAAAACCTAATCGACACAATTTTGTTAGATTGGAGTCGTTACTGTACTTTATTTTGAGGAAATTTTTGTGTCATTATACAACTTTAAACACCGAATTTCTACTTAGACATTACTAACAAATTAATCGACACACATTCATATATACACGACATGAATCTGATCATTAAGTCAAATATAAATTAAACAAATATCGATTGGTCGTACCTTAAACACGNTCATATATACACGACATGAATCTGATCATTAAGTCAAATATAAATTAAACAAATATTGATTGGCCGTACCTTAAACATGNACATTCATATATACACGACATGAATCTGATCATTAAGTCAAATATAAATTAAACAAATATCGATTGGTCGTACCTTAAACACGAAACCAAACAAATATATCATGACACAACCCTAGAGTAGAGTGGCATTGTCATTGTAGCAGCCTACTAAAAAAGAAACAAAATTGTTTGTTTGATGGTGCTTCCCATTTTCCAAAATAGAGGGCTTGTTGGAAGACCTTCTACCAACTCCACAAAGACAACATTAACAACTGGAAGGAACAAGTCTCATATGACTTGGTTTAAATTTTCTTCCATCAATGATTGAAAGAAATATTTTTAGATTCTAATCTCAGATCTGTCCCTGTAGCTATTTAGAAATTAATTATATATACTTATACTGGGTTCATACCTACCATGGACTTTGAATGATGTATCTTAACCCTTAGTCATTGACATTTACCTAAAAGCCATTAACAATAAGATGTAACTCAAAGGTAGTTCAAGTGGTGAGTTGTAAATTTAGATGTTCTGTGTTCAAATCTTAGCAACTCTTTAGAGCCAAGCCGTATGAATACCCTAGTCGTAGGATAAATGACTTGCTTTTAACTGGACAATAAGTCTTGAATTTGCAACATTGATTTTAATAGTAAAACAATATATGTAATTAGCCCATTTAACATCAAGTGGTAATATGGACGAGCAATAAATTCAGGTATTCTGAGTTTTAATTTTGACAATCACTTGAGATCAGACCATGAGAGATTTATCCCTCATGAATACCTTAATTCCGACATAGATGACCTATATTTGACTGAACCGAGAAGGACTAATTTCAATACTTAATGAAGTGGTTGTAATATTGATTTCAACAGTAAAGCAATATTTGTAATTAGTCCATTTAACTCCCAAGTAATAATAAAGACGAACTGTAAGTTAAAGTGTTCTAAGTTTTAATATTGACAACAACTTGAGAGCAGGTCATGAGAGATTTATCTCTCATGAATATCTTAATTCTGACATAAATGACTTATATTTGACAAGATCAGAGAAAGAATTAATCGAAGTACGTACAAATTACTTTTTTCTTCAGATCGGGATGGGTTCTGAATCTTGTGACAATAGATGATAGAGTTGGCTGGGGATATAAAACTCAACCGTGTGTGGTGCGTTTAGAGCTTAAATGTTTCATTGTGTTATGCTATCCAACCTGCACCTTAGGAAAAATAGGGCTGGAATGGATATAATATAAGTAGGTTTGCCTAAAATTTGGTCTGCTACCACACACAAAAACAGGGGTCATCCCACACATACATGCACATATTTATATACACACACATATATGTATATATTGATGTTTGTCCTAATTTTTGCATAGATTAAATATCATCTCACCCGTATACTTTAGACTTATAGCTACAACATAAAGACTAGAAACGTGTAATCGCTTAAAAACCATGCATATCTGATCCGATTATGATTTGATATGAAATATTTGTATACTAGTCATTACCCCTGTCTGAAGTCACTATATAACGCATAAAAAAATTGCAAGTAATTGCCCACTTGAAAAAGAAAATGACCTAAAAATATTCATACCAATTCTTTTTAAATGATCTGAAATATATTGTCGATCATATTTTCCATATTAATAGAACTATCACAAAAATGTATTAAAAACTTTCCAAAATAACATCACATATACAAATACCTCAGAAAAAATAAATAAATACTAACGGGACTTAATAAAATTTACAAATTTTAAGTAATAAATAAAATATTTTTCATTTATAAGACATATAAATATATCACCATTGTTACCATCCAACCTAATAACATACAATAATTATAAACTCAATCACTTGTTATTTTTTTTATTGGTAATTAACTTAACTTTGAATTTTTTTTGTTTTTTTGTTTTTTTGGTGCAATTGGTATTATTTGTTATTTTTTTATTGGTGATTAGCTTGACTTTGAATTTAGTTTGTTTTTTTGGTGCAATTGGTTTGACTTTTTTTTTTAATTGGTGATTACTTTGGCTTTGAATTTTTTTTTTCGTTTCACTTGTTTTTTTTTATTGGTGATTTACTTGGCTTTGAATGCTACAACCTTAAAAAAAAAAAAAAAAAAAAAATTTAGCATTCACATATTTTCTCATTCTATAAAATTACTCAAATATTTGGTTTTGTTATTTTTTTTAGTGGTGATTAGCTTAGGTTTGAATGTCTACAACTTGGGAAAAAAAATTTATAGTTGATTTTAAATATTGTTTTTTGGTGCAATTGGTTTCACTTTTTTTTTATTGGTCATTGTTATTTTTTTATTGGTAATTAGCTTCGTTTTGAATTTTTTTTTTTTTTCCATTAGTATCATTTGTTATTTTTTTATCGGTGATTAGCTTAGCTTTGAATTTTTTTTGTTTAGCTTGGTTTTGAATGTCTACGACCTGAAATTTTTTTTTAACATTTAAATATTTTCTCGTCTATAAAGTCATACAAATGTATAAGCAAAGTAGTAGTGAAAATAAAAATAGCACAATTAACACATAACATTGAACAATAATAAAATCATGTCAAAGCTGCAAACTTTGAGTAAAGAAACACTAAAAATAATAATACACATTTAGCACATAACATTCACTCACAAAAGTGAAAGCATGAGATAAAGAGAGAATGTGTGTTTGGCAGAGTGTATTTAAAACATCTAATATATATATAGTGTGTGTGTGTGTGTTTGTGTGTATTTAAAAGAAATATGAGATATAGATAGAGAGTTATTCGAGAAATGAGAGTTTTAGAATTGTAAACGGAATAAAATATTCAATTAAAATCATATATATATTTGTATGTAATTCAATTATGGGCCACGAAAAGTTTAAGACAAACAATCTAACTATTTTATTATATAAATTTGTATGTAACTTGTTAAAATTTAGTTAAATTAAGTTATTAAAATTGGATCAGATTTCAGATTATTAACAGATTCAGATATTAACCACTAAAATAAAATCCAGCGAATTATTGAATCGGGTACAGATTAAAATTTAAAGTCGAATTCGAATTCAAATTCAAACCAATCAGAATCCGATTCAAACCTAGTCTGTTGTCAACCCTACTTTGAAGCCTTTCAATTCAAACTACCATGGGTTGAATTATTTTGAAACTTTTTTTTTTCATGGTAAATAATTATTTTGAAACTTTGTCTAGTTTTCAAATCCTCTTACCTAATTTTAATGTTTTCTTGATGGTTGGAAGGCCAGTTCTTTAACCAAACAATATTTTCTTGAATTGGTTGGTGGAGTGAGAAAAAAAACAACTTCACTTAGGTTGGTGTGCCTTCCCTTGCCCCCTTTTACGGCCCAACCACTTGAACAAAAAGCTCGACCACTTCAAATTCAATAATACCACAATGCCAAACTTTCATAATCATTTGTATTAAAAAAAAACTTAGTTGGTTCCATGAACATCCACCATTTCATGAAGAACTTCCACTTAAAAAGTTAAATTACATTGTTGTTGGTAAAGCAATCTTGTCTTCGCTTTAATATAAAGATCAATCATTACTTACTTTTAAAACCATGCATTTCATGCCTAACAATTTTAAAATATTGAAAGTATACGTATCGGTTGGACAAAAACGCCCTATTGTCGCATTTGTGAGGGTGTTATATAATTAGGTAAAATACACTTTTAGTCTTCAAAGTACGAGTTTAGTGTTCATTTGATTTACAATTTTTTAATTGTATCTATTTAATACATAAGATTCCTATCTTATATCTACGTGGTCCAATCTCAAATATTCGTCAAAAAATCGTGACGGTTCTAGTCACACGTCAATCACATGGTTCTTAATTTTGTGTTTATTCGGTTTCACGTAATTAGCGCGTGACCACAGGCATTAACGATATTTTAACGAACGTTTGAGATTAAACTACATAGATACAAATTAAAAATCTTAGGGACTAAGTAGAGACAATTGAAAGATTAGAGACCAAATAGATATTACACGCATACTTTTGCCCTATATAATTTTTCATGTGAAATTTAATATTTTATGTACTGATTATGATGTTTCATCTGCGTAACACAATAATTCTTTACTTTTGTCACATCTTTCAGGTTTGAACATCCATTTTATCTCCCCCTGTTATACTAGACGTGGAGATTTCAGATGTTGTAACTTCAATAACCGAATGTACATGTGATTGCAACATCTCAAGTTTGTGTTAGATCTATCACTCTATCTATGTATTATTAGGATACTTCCTCATTTGCTTAACAAAAGTATACATGTAAATTCCAATATCTATATTGAAGTTATTCTTGAAAAAAATCTCTCCACGTGACATAACATAGAGGGATGAATGAAACTCGTTTCACAAACTCCCCGTAATACTATATTTTGAACACCTATGGCAAACACAAATACTCAAAAAGGCGTAACGCACGATTAGCTGATATTAAAAGTCTGATTAAAAACGTGTTAAATATCCAATAACACAAGTCTATCGACAAAAATTGTGGAAAAATATGTAAAAATAACATACAACAATGAAAACAAACAATATTGTTTATTTGTTGCTTAGAAAAATAGTTGTTCTGTTTTTTGTTTTTTTGTTTTTTTGTTTTAAATCAAACGCAATGCAACAACCATACATTTTTGAGTTGTTAAGATTTCTAAACCTCATTAAGAGATCAGACTTGGAGTTTTGGGGTAGAACTATGGTAGTGACATCTTATTTTTCAGTACTATACCGAAAATTGAAAAGTAAGAGAGCATCCGAAAATGTGTAATTGTATCTTAAAAAAAAAGAGTACTTACCAACCGATGTTCAAAAAAAGACATACCAACATGTTATTATATTTTTTGATGAGAATATTATTTTTTCAGGGTGGTGTTATCTTTTTTGTGACATATTTATATTCTTTTTGGATAAAATTATATTTGTTGGGATGTCATTCTATTTTTAAGTATGCTACCGAAAAATAAAATATTAGTACCTCTGTGCCACCAATTTTGTGTTGAAGCCAAGATAATTCTTATTAGGCTGACTAATTAAATAGATCTCCAAAAATGGCTTAGTGGCTACCATCTATTATGTACTATTTGGTTGGTCTATAACCATGTCATTTGTTCACTACTATCCAAATAAATAAACAAATAAATCTCACAAAAATTAATAATTAATCTTTTATGTAAACAAATAACTATTCACTCTTCTTCTATGTAAGCAAATAACTATACACGAGCAATACTATGTGCACCAAATTACTTACAGTTGTTAGATCAATGGTCCACTAAATCACTTACAGTTATTGAATTAGTGAATTTCATCACCGATCCAATGACTGTAATTAATTTGGCAGAAGACATGGAGAAATTATCTCAAAAAATGGCTTAGAAATTTTTTTTACCATGATGATGTGGCATAATTTCTATCATTAAATATTAATGTGATCTACTTATTTGATGGTGAAAAATTATCCCCGTCTTTTAAGGATATAAATTTAATAAGAAAAAGTAATAACCAAAGCATTAGTGAAAAAAAAAAAAAACACACACACACACACAACAGATCCCAACTACTATAAAATAGTGTGTGAACAACGAGTGTTTTAAAAATGGGGCGGGACTCCATAGATGTACTGGTGTGATCCACGACCAGAGAAACTTCTTCTTCTTCTTCGGAAAGAGAGATTTCAAGTTTCAAGGAAGCTTCATTTCATCCTAGTGCTGGAATTCTTCTCATTTCTCTCTCTCTCTCTTTCTTCAGGTTCTCTTTCATTTCTAATCATTTTTCTGTTCCATTTTTGCTTGCATGTATGTACACGACATAGTTGTACAAAGCTTAATTAGTTCAGCTTTTAAGTTTTACAATATCTCTGTGTGTGTATTGTGTTTGTGGAAATTAATCTCTTGGATGCCTTTCATTCTGTGCATACGCTCTTTTTCATCTTGATTTGTTGTTTATTACAATTTCACAGTGTTCTCATTCGCTAAGGTCATCAAGTGTGGTTGACCGTTTAATTTTTTTCTTTCTCATGTGTAGCTAGTGATTTCCTATATATATATATATATATATGTTTGTGTGTGTGTGTATATATATATCGTATATGTGTAAATTGATCTCTGTCATTCTCTGCCTTCAAATGTTTTCAAACATTTGATGCCTTTGCGTTCTGTGCATACGCTCTTTTTCATATTGATTTGTTGTTTATTATAATTTAACATTGTTCGCATTCGCTAATGATTACATACATAGTCTGTAGTTTTGCTTATCGAAATTGATTTTTCACTGGAGAGGTCTGTGCGGGTAAATGAGCTCAATATTTCTCGAATATATTTGAATTTATTGGGATTTTTTTTATAATTTTGTAATTACATAGCTGCCCAGTTTTGTTCCTTTTATCTTTCTGCTCCATTAATTTTCTTGTTATCATATTGCTTCAACACATAGGAGTTGTTCTTATGTCTCATTATCTTTTTGCTTGTATCATTTGACGAAGACTCATTAATGCTTCTTTCCCTAATACAGGCTTTTTTGATTAATTTTGATAATTTGTTTGACTTATCTATCTCATTGACGGAGACTCTTGACATCCCTATCTCAACCTTTTGATTTTGATATATTTCCTGAAGTCTACTCTATAGGATTAATTTTCACTTAAAAAGTTAACTTGTCTAGCAGTCATAGATAGAATAACATCTTTTTTTGAAATCCAATTTCTCCTTTTTTCTAATTGATTTGATTTGGGTGGGTGGTTTGGTCTAAAATTGACTGAATTGAAAGAGTTTTTCTCATACTTGTGATTGTATTAAGTCAAAGTGCTCATTGATTCACATTCGCACAACAATTTACATCTTAAATATTTGATTCATCTGAGGTTTATCTGAAGGCCACAATTTTTGCATACTCCTTTCTTTCTTTATCCCCTTGGGTAATTGAAAGCAACTCTGAGATGAATTCTGGACTATCTAAGGTAACTATATCAGTTTGTGCTCAGGCTGTCTCAGTCTCTTAAACAAGACAACCCCCTCGGGTAATTGATGTCTCTATTTGTTCAGTTAATCCCGGTACTTTGTTTCTACTAGCTTTTCCTGGAGATACTTTTGAATTATGTAGTGGATTTTGTTCTGTGCATAAAACATGAGATTTTAAAATAGGTTATGGCTTATGTGCTTTCAAGTATTAGTGGAATTGTATTCAATTTGGCTCCATTCCAGGTTTTGCTTATGTTATTGCAGGTTAAATAAAATGATTATGTGGTGGAGAAGAAATATTGGATTTTTTATGGCAATGAACATATGGGAGATTTGAATGCTAGTTGGGGAAAAGTGTGTCTTGCCTGGTTGCAGCTCCCATGTTGGAGCGTTGTGTTTCAGGCAAGTCATACTATGTTCTCTACTCTTTTTCATCAGTTATTTATGTAATATGCTGCATTTTATGAAGAGTGAAACTTGTTATTGTTGGACTTTGCTAAATCTCATTTCTTGTTTCATAGCAGTTCTTTATATGCTCTGTACCAACTCTTTTTCTGAAGTTGATATCTGATATGAAGAAGACGTTTGTCCTCCCTGGGGACAGTTAAGAAAAGTCATTATCATGGGTGGCTGTGTTTCAAGGCCAAACAAAAAAATTAAATCGCATAAGTACTTCAAAGGAAATGGCAAGTTTCAGAGAAAGATGTCCTCTTCCATCCCAGTTGCACCTGTGGAACGGCTTAGTGATGCAGAGAATTGTGCAGGAGATTTTTCTGTTAGGGAGTTTGTTCATGTGGACTTCCAAAATGGTGCTACAACCACCTGCAAAAGATCTGAGGTTGCTAATTTGACAATTCAGCTCACCCAACTGCATTGGAATTGCAATCAAATTGATGCAAAAGGTATTACTGTGTTTCTCTCTGGCTTGCTCACTCTCTGGGCTTCAATGCATAATTTCCTCTGCGAAATCCAACCAACTGAAAAATATCGCCCAATTTCCTATTTTAATGAAAGGATCGTGCTCTATTCTGTTCACAGAAATTATAGATAAGAAAAGAAACACATCAGATAAATACAATCATAAAAGTTGACTGTTGCTGATTTTCTAACTAGGAGGATTTTTTATCAAAGAAGTCAAGGACATGCCCATAGTTAATCTCGTTCAGTTGAAAATAGTAGTGTTATAAAGTACTAACCATTTTATAGTTAACTGTTAGTTGTCATGAGAATTTATTTAGAGTCATGGTAGTTCTTTTGGTGGAGTTACTTGTGAGATTCAGGATCTATATTTCCTTTAGTTTACAGAGGTCTTCTAGGATACTTCTTGATATTGTCATTCTTTAATTTGCAGGAACATGCCAAGAGGAAGCATGGTTTGACTCTGTTAGTATTCTTGAATCTGATTCGGATGATGACTTTATCAGTGTTCATGGGGGTAATAAACAATTTCAATGAAGTTGTGTATTTAATTAATGAGGGCAACATAAATTGTTGTGTTTTTAATTAATGAGGGCAACATATATGTTTCTTTACTTTATTAATCTCATCATTGTCAGACTTTTTTCCTTCATTGGGCAATGCAACGGGAATCATCCCAGATGACCAAATCACTCCGTATGGAAGTACATCCTATTTGGCCGAGAATGGTTGTAAGTATGATACACTGTATGGAACCCACCTGGACATAGATGGAGGTAAAACTGATAGGGTTTTGGGCAAAGATGAATTAAAGGAATCAAACAGATATTCGCTTTTAGGAAGTACTCGAGATCATGACCTTTCATGCTTAGTGATGGTTGATGAAGGTTGTACAGAGAGGAGAAATATCTTAGACAACTCTTATGGAAGCTTCAGCGGTCGGAAAGATGGTTTGTTTAATTTCGAAGGGAAGGTTCAAGAAAGCAATTTGAAATATTGCCTACCGCGATTGATTCCATTAGACATTGATGACGAGAATCGACCTCCATCAAGTCCAGGCTCGGCATCCAAAAGAAAGAAGTCAACAGTTATATTGCTTGCTGTAAAGAGGAAACCCCATAATGGAGATCAAGTGGCTGAATGCTGTAAGTTGCCTTTCACCAATCGTTCAATAAATATTCTTGCATTCTTTGATAACAAACGTTGTATGAAATATCCTGCCAAGCCTGTGATTGGAGTATATGCCATTATCTTGCTTGTTGTGCATGCTATATATCAAATTTGGTTCAATATGTGTTATGTTTCACTGGATGAACACACACAATTCACATTGGCCTTATGATGGTATTGTTCTGTTTTATGCTTCTGATGCAAGTCCACTGATTCATATGCATATTATCGAACTTATGATGTGCATGTACACGTCTCTACCTAAATGTTTACTCTACTAAATACAATGAGCATAATAGCAGGCCCATCTAAGAGATTCCTATATCATCTGAAGGCAGGACTTCTGGTTCCTCATTCAACAGAAGAGAAGCCAAATCCAGGATGTTGGAGTCCTGTTGCACCTTCAGTTTTTAAGCTTCGGGGGGAGAATTATTTCAGGCATGTTATTAAGTAATTTTATCCAATTTGATTCTGTTCGTTTTGTATCTTTGGTTTTCTGTAGTTTGTATGTTCAGTGTTTCGCCACATAGGGGTATAACTGACTAGACCTTTACATTTTATTGTGCAGAGATAGGCGGAAACACCCCGCTCCAAACTTCAGTCCTTATTCCCCAGTTGGTATGGATTTATTTGTTTGCTCTCGCAAGATACATCACATTGCTCAGCACCTTGAACTTCCCTTTGCAAGAACTCACAACAAAGTGCCACCACTACTCATCATCAATATACAGGTATTATTTCAGTATCTTTNAACTTCAGTCCTTATTCCCCAGTTGGTATGGATTTATTTGTTTGCTCTCGCAAGATGCATCACATTGCTCAGCACCTTGAACTTCCCTTTGTAAGAACTCACAACAAAGTACCACCACTACTCATCATCAATATACAGGTATTATTTCAGTTTCTTTCTTTCTTTGTTTTTTTTTTGGAAAGTTTTCTTCATTTAACTTCTTTGTGAGGGTACTAAATTTGTGATTTTTGATCCAATCTTCTTTTGGTTGGATAAGTGGATGGGCTGCAGTAGTTACCTTACCCTTTTTTATAGTCTATTTGGTTCTTTGTTGCTGTGGTCGAAGATTGTCATTTGCAGAAAAATATGGGTGTCCCTGCAATTCATTTATTTATTTTTGGATAAAAATGTTTCCTGCATAACTTTTTTAGGTTATTGTGATTGAGAACTAGTCAACTTAGAATGTGGGACCTGGGCCATGTTTCAGCATACTGAATGAGGGGGGCATTAAAACAAATATTTTATCAGCTTAGTGGAAAAAGTTGCTGATTTTATATATAGCTTGCCTTGTAAAATATCTTGATATTCTTATGGCAGCTGCCTAGTTATCCCGCCTCCATGTTCCTTGGTGATAGCGATGGAGAAGGCATGAGCCTTGTTATCTATTTCAAACTATCTGAGAGTTTTGACAAAGATATTTCTCCTCACTTCTACGACTGTATCAAGGTATGCACAGCTGGCGTATGTCAATTTGCACCTTTAGATGATGATATAATTTTTTCTGGCACTAGAACTGCTAAATATGTGGTTCTTTCAATTTTCTTTTTATTTTCTGTTCTCCTTTAATCCATTCCTTTTTTCCTATCAATCATCAAAATCGATTTAATTCATCGTTATGTCTGCTTCCATGATTCTCCTTGCAATCTAGATGAATGACAATAAGGTGAACAATATGTGAACAGTTTAATAAGGTTGAGTGGCTACCGGGTTCATCGAAGTGGAAGGTGGAATGATAAGCATTGGGATTATTAGACCACAGGGGCACAATACAATTGATTAAGATACACACATAAAGCACATGGCTACAAGTAGAACTACCTGAAACTTATATTTATCACCGTTCAGAAAAAAATGAATATTTTTTTTCTTCAAAAGTTGGCACCCTCTTTTCAGCCATTCAGCTTTTGTGTTGATGGCAAATATATGTAAAGACATATTCCTTTTGTATCTCATATTATTTTCTACTTTCTAGTCGGAGTAAGAATGGAAGAGATATTCATGAATCTTGTTTTCAAGGATGTCATTTTCTTCCTTCTTTCTCTTTGACGTCTGCACATTTAGATCTACTTTATTTTTTATTTTTTATTACTCTTGCTTCCTCTTTATTCTCCATTTCTTGCCTTCCCCTTTTTTGGTGTTTTATTTCTGTTTTCGTTTTTGTTGGGATAGAGCATGGGGATAGGGCCCAGATGAGGTTTACAAGAAGAGACTCTTCTATTGGAGGCGGTTTGAGATGGAAGTAAACGTAAAATACTTCATAATTTTCCTAATCAACTTTTGCAAGGGATCGTAAACATGTAAAAGTTGGTTAGCCTCTGGTCATTGATGGATCTACAGAAGGGAGGGGGAGTGACTGCCCCCACAAGTTTTCAAAAATCTCTGTTTTATTTGGTATTTGCTAAGAGATCGTTAGAATTGTGAGGGGGTTACCCCCAGACAACTTGATCTATGTTGACAAAGGCACGCCCTAAAGACATGCTGNAGGGGGTTACCCCCAGACAACTTGATCTATGTTGACAAAGGCACGCCCTAAAGACAGTAAGGGACTGCCCCCTTGGATTTAACTCCTAGATCTGTATCTGCATCTGATCAACCTCAGTAATCTGGCTCATGAGCTTTAAACTAGTTCTTACCAATTGGAAGTTTAGAAAGATAATTCATAATAGACCACTGTTCTTGCTCATTCCTAGCATATATGAGGTGTGGCAAATATTTTTATTATTTCAACCTTAAAAGGAACTCTTGACAAAATCTTATTCCTCTTGAACTTGTCACCATATGACCTTGCCTAGATTCACTTGGTACTCCTGTCTGTTATTTTTTATCTCTTACCTTCAGTCTGTTATCAATGTCTTCTTTCCTTACGTAGTAGTTTACGCATCCGCTTTGTCGAATATCTGCCGCAGAGGCTGGTCCTGGATGAGCGGGAAAGAGTGAAAGGTTTTGCAAAAGATTCCACTGTTCCTTTTAGAGAAAGACTAAAAATCCTGGTTGGGGTGGTCAATCCAGAAGACCTGCTCTTGAATTCTACTGAAAAGAAGCTTTTACATGCTTATAATGATAAGCCAGTGCTTTCACGTCCCCAACACGCTTTCTACAGGGTGAGCAACATTTTCCTTTTAGTTCTTGTCTCACTTGTTTCAATTTTTCTCGTTGGTGATAGTTGAATGTGATTCAAATTTATGTTCACATGCAATGATCTCGGTGCCACTTAAACGGCTGCTATATAGTTTGAAACTTCTTGTTAAATTCTTTATGCACATGCTGACATTCTTTGTGCCATTCATGCATAATATCCAAGCCTCCAATGGTCTGGGCCATACCATTGAAGCAAAATGAACTGATAACCTAGCTGGCTCTCAAATTTGCATCAATGGCCAGACAACGAGGGGTTTGGCACCCATGAAACCTCCTTGGTGATAGCAATTTTAGCTATGAAAACGCAAGCTGGCAGGGCCAAATTTCTGGACAGAGTCTAAGCTTAACTACTTAGGTCCATAGGACCTTTTAGATAATAGAGTTGCAGTCTATATGGAACAAGAGGTGTGGCATGCCTGGACTCAGCCCTGCATTTTTCACTCGAGTCCTTGAATAGAAATTGTAACTAGCATTTGAAGATTAAATTCATCTGTTTGCCAACACAGACTTGGCTTCTTTCGCGCACACAACGCTTTAGTTATGTTGTGGACGTCAGACTATGAGCTACACAACAATTGCAATTTATGCATTTCAAAATGTTGTGTACCACACCTAATGCTAGAATGCCTGGAGAAGAGTAAGCAAGCATTCTTTGAGGTCTACGTATATAATTTCACCCCCGCTCACTACCTTTCTGTTTTTTTTTTGGGGGGGAGGGGGGGGACAGAGTAATGAAGTTATTTTACTAATGCAGCTACCTCCATGATAGCTTCTTGTAGTACAACTATTCTGTTGTTAGTATCACATCAAAATTAATTTTGCCTGTCTTATGCAGGGACCCAATTACTTTGAGATTGACCTGGATGTACACCGCTTCAGCTACATATCTAGGAAAGGACTTGACACATTCCGAGAACGGTTGAAACATGGGATACTTGACTTGGGTTTAACAATTCAGGTATAATTTTTTCTTACATCTTATCCCATCTGAAAAGTTGAGGATGTCAATTGAAACTCAATTTAACAACTATGAAGCAGGTAAAAGGAGCTTATCTTCATCTGTCAATACCAAGTTGCATAGTTTAATCAAGTGAAACTGACTAATTTAATTGATAGTCGGCTCAAAGACGTACCTTATTTGATTTCCGGTAGGTTTGCTGTCATATTTTTATAGAAATGAGCTGACCATGACATGTTGCTTCTTGGATACCTGGTGAGCTAAGTATCCCAGGTTAAGAAGCTGATTGATTAAAGCTACCATGAAATGTAGCTCCTTTGAAGTTGTACTTCTACCATTTCATGCATATCCCCTACTAGATAAATAACAAAACTACCAAGACCCCACACCGCATTGCCCCCGAATCTACATGGTCATGTGCAGGAACTCTCGCAAAAGGGTTAGCCAAGTAATTATCATTTAGTGTCATTGTTCCTACATATATACCCAAGATCCCTCGTGTAAACTTCCAACGTGGGATTCAACACACACCAATGCTGAGTCGTTACAAAAATTTTGAAGCTGAAACAATTAAATTTATAGAAATTCTTTTGATTTAAAATTTATTTTTTAGGTGACTCTTACCTCTGAATCTTTTGTAATGAAACCACCAGACTAGTATTGAGAGCTTCCTCGATCTCTTCCATTGCTGTCAAAACTAACCTGCACTATTCGTTTCATAATGCTTGACAGGCACAAAAGCCAGAAGAACTGCCGGAGAAGGTTCTATGTTGTGTTCGATTGAACAAGATTGACTTTGTAAACCATGGCCAAATCCCTAGAATCATAAACCCCACTGACGGTGATTGATTTGGATGGGGGAGTTGGAAATGCATATAGAGAGCACAACAATTTCGGCAACCGAGAAATCGAGAGGAATAATTTTAGTATTTTTGGAGTCTGGACCAATGCTCCATGTGATTGGGAGGGTGATTGAAAGAAATAAGAAATCATTTTCCTCAATTCAAAGTATGAGTTATTGTAAAATGTAAAACAATAATTACTTCGAGATTATAGGTTATTTCCTTCGCCTAGAAAGGACTCGGAGGATTAAATGGAGATTTTTTTTATTTGGGTCCATGTAAGATGAGTTTTTTTTTTCAACGGTTAGGGATGTCTGAATCAATTTATATGTATTTCGATTAATCTCTTTCTTAATCCGTTCAAAGGAACGCGGGAATTAGAATATTCATGAGAAAAATCTTAAATAGTTGTTAAAATTTAAATTTAGAATATCTGAATTTGTAATTTATTCGTGATACCATTTGATCTATGCTTCATTTTAATGATTACAGGATTTACCTTTTCATGATATAGGGTTGATTGTTTGGTAGGATGATCACAGCCACTAAATCTTCACTTTCCTAATGTAACTAAATAGAAAAGACTAGGGTATCATGCTAAAAGATTTGAGAAAGTTATGACTTAATTAGGTTAAATTTTAGTTCAATTGGGCTACAGTTACGATTCAATGGGTTCTGAAAAATATATTTTTTTATTTTGTTTTCAAGTATAAGATTATCATACGGAGAGTCAGATGAATTTAAGAAATTGATGGCTTTACACATGATATGTTTTTATTGAATGAAAAATGAAAGTATAATACCGATAAATAATTTATGGATACCACAATTGAACCCTATTCCAAAATGTTTTGATTACATTTTTTAATTGTTTCTCTTTTTAAGTTGATTGAAATTATAAATTAAAGCGAATTTTGTGTCCTCGTCACCGGTGTTCATTGGGGTGTTTTTTGAGCCGAGTTTTGTGAGCTTAACCCTGAACTTGGCGAGCTTATTTTTTTAAATGAGTTTAAAAAATTGTTCAAGCTCGATTCATTAAAACAAGAGCCGAGCTGAACTCCCGTTAAGTCTGAGTAACTCGACTATTTTACACATAAACGAGTCAAATTTTGTGAGCTTAAACTGAGTCTTTTTTAGGCTTGTTTAGAAAATTGTTCAAGTTTAATTTGTTTAGAACATGAGTCAAGCATGAACTAAGCTCGAGTAACTCATCTCGATTAACACTCTTAGGTGCTCAAAAAACAGCACCTCATGTCAGCAGGGATCACTGGAGTCCGAAAACTTAGACAATACTTCGTATCATTCCGGCCACACCATCTTATATCATTCTGAGAACCAGGAAACAGAAACAAACAGTTTACAGGGTCTCAGTAATGAAGGAAAAAAAAAAATGAACTTCGAAAATGTGTATGTGATTCCATATGCAGCAGAAAACAATCATCAGTATTGGGTTTTACAAAAGAATAAACACAATTATAAGATTATAACAGTACAAACTCTATGCCCTGTTAAGTTAATTTACAATCAATTTCTGTTCAATTCAATGCTAGCTTGTACCTACTGACAACATTTTGGTGTACACTCACCTCTGTTTCCCTGTTTCTCTTGTATTTTTGCAGTAGTATAGATGACCGTGGACCATAATTTTGCACTCAAGCATGAAAGTAGATCCTAACAGAAAGATCAAGCTTCCGTGTGAGATTCATGGCAATTTTCTTTAGCGTTCTCTGACTGCCCTCTTTCTCTTTCCATGTTTGAAACTCAAAGAATCTATGTAATCTGTTCTTCTTTAAACCGCAATGGTATAGGCTGTTGCTCGTTGATCCCAAATTCTGGTCTTCTATATAATGCATGCTTATCAGCTACAGCATTATGAGGCTTTGGTTGTGACACGATATTGTTGGTTGTGTTGTGGCTACTGTTTCGAGCAGCTGGTACATCATGATTATGTTTTCCTTCGTAGGTTGTTACAACAGCCTTCGGGTCACTTGCAGCTCTCTCAACATGTTTTCTGACCTTGCATCCTGGGTTTGTGCACTTATAATAGCTCCTGCAAAAGGCACCAAGATGCTTCAGGATTGATACCAAAGAAGGAAAATTGGAGGAGCAAGCAAATCGTTCACTTGAAGCTTCTCATCTAGTCATACCACATTTATTTGCATCATTCCTCGACGTTGTTGAATGCTAATATAGGGCTGCTCACTTTTTCCTTGTTTCTACCAGCCCCGGGGTGAGGATTCCTAAATTTGATTTACCTTCTACGCAGCTAGTTGACTGTATTCATGGTAATTAAATTTCCTAATACTACTTAGCATGCACACCCTTATTTAGGCTAAAATGAGGAGATGCCGATATGAATTAAGGGCATCCATCCATTATTCAAACAAAGAAAAAGTTGCATCTGTGATATTGAAGACATATAGGTATATGATGATAATTTAATATTAAGTAGAGCAGTCCAAGGGGCACTAATTATATGATGTTGATATAGTCTAAGATCATGCCCGAATTCATGGTGAAACATGTTGCTGGCTCCATGTAGGTGATAATTAAGGTATTTTTCTTTTCATTTTTTTGTCCTGGTTTATGCCAAATGACTCATACTCCTTTTCCTATCCACGTGTCGGCCTAATTGTAGCCTCAGTAAAGAACCAACCAGTAGGATGATCTTGCATTGAATGCCAGAACTTTTGTAATAGCTGGCATGTGAATCTTGTAGTTCAGCGGGTAGTTGGGTACAAAATCTATCATGGTCTATAACCTATAAACTTTGCTAATACCAAGTCCAAACTACCTGAAGAATTCCTAAATCAAAGGCATGTAGCTTGTTATAATGGTAAATGCACCAGGGAAAACAGTATCACCTTGGATACGGATTTCCTTTAACAACCTTCTGACCATACTTGCGCCACCTATAGCCATCATCTAAAAGATCAACTTCGCTGGTTGTTTGAACTATGATCCTAGGTTCTGTAACTGTCCGCTGGGATGAAGCTGGTTCTGAAATCTTGACCTCTAAGTTCCTGCACAATGTGCATGTATAATGACAGCAATCAAGATAATTGGATATATTAAAAATATCACATGATGGAATCCTTCACAATTAGGTAAACAAGAAAACCTTCTCTTTGATTCAGGTTCATCTTCATCCCTTTCATCTACTTTTGTTTCAGCATCAACCACTTCCTCGCTGTCACTCAAGCCAGACAATTGTTCAGGTGCAGCTTGGCTAGATTCCTGATCCTTCATCGACAATGAATATGAAGACACCACTTCCTTAGATTTGTTCAAGTTCCCAGCATGAGCTTCGGAACCCAATTCAGAGTTACTTGGGTTTCCAGTATCTTTTACACGCTTATTGGATTGAGGCGGCTGATGATTATGCTGGCCCTTATAGATAATCTCAGTCACTTGTCCGTCCACAGACCGTTCAACCTGCTTCTTGACTGAGCATTTAGGATGTGTACATTTGTAATAGCTTCGAGGATATTCACTACCCTTCACCTGCTTCTGTCCATATTTCCGCCAGTTGTAACCATCGTCAGCAGGTTTGCCAATAGCAAAGGAAGGATGGGGCCTCTGATCAGAATGAGAGAAATCTGATGGTTCCTTCACAACATTATGTTCTTGCATTGGTTGTGGCATCTGCTGGTGTGTGGCAGTATTGGAAGTAAATGAGGGAATCTGTGGCAGTGATGCAGCAGGAGCTGCTGATAAAGATGTGTATTCAGTTTGAATTTGCGTTTGTGTGTGAGCTTGCACAGCCTGAGCTGTAACCTGAGCCAGTGTTTGCTGGTGGGACATCCCAAATGGGGCCTACATATACCACAAATGACAAATTAACATTTAAAACAGGTTTGTAATTCCAAATTTTTAACAGTAAATTGAAAATATTAAGTGAAGAATCAAAACAGTGTTCAGCATACACTCAGTGTACATGTTGCCATCACCCACATCATACAGGTTCCGGCAAACAAATCACTACACAACAACCCATATCATGTTTTTACAGGGTACCTACACCTATGCTTCTCCTTCATAAAGAAACTTTATTAGATGTGTTTTTCTATATAGCTTTTTGCTGGAACACTACATGAGTCACCAAATAAGCCCTAGAGCCTCAGAAAAATATTATCTGCCTTGTCCAGCTATTAAATGAGGTCCATGTTCGACATTGGGACAAGCTACGCACAAAATGTGGATGAAAGTATAATGCAAGATACCATAAACTTATACCTGCTAACATTATATCAAATAAGTTGTCTGCTGGGAGATCTATGCCTCAGTCTGTAAGTGAAATTTCTGTTTCTAGATTCCTAACCCACGGTACAAAAGCCAAGCACCAGGCAGTCTAGACTGAATTCTGTGCTGATAGCCCAAATAGTTAGCAAATTTGATTGTGCAACCTCCCCCTTCCAACAGAGTGAATAACTAGATATTATAGCAGAACTCCCTCTGCATCTAAGTGCAACATACGCCAACTCTCTAGTTTTAGCTAAATTTCCAAAATTGTCATTGTTGAGACAAGCTCATCTCATCTCAACAAAGCTTAATCCCAACAATCTGGGTTGATGATTCAAGCTACAGTTGAGAAATTAAATCATCAGTAAATCTGACAAAATTTTACTTTTCCCACATTCCATGACCAAAGACTCAATCGGATTAAACAGTAAATTCAATTTCCAGTCTCAAAAGTATAGACAAAAACAGAAATGAGATGAAGTACCAAATTCAAATATGTTCTGAACTGTTCTACCTCTCAAAATCATTAAGAATATAAAATATTAGATGCGCATATCTATCTCGAAAATTCCAAGTAAAAACAAGGATTCATCATAGCTCGAATACCTGACCGGAGGACAAAAAACCCGGCGAATCAAGCAAGGTAGCAGGACTCAGACCAGGAGGTATGGTAAACATCGGCGGCTGTGCGATCACCAAACCGGACGGTCGATTCAACCGAAAATCATCCTCTCCACCACCATCAATAGCCTCCTTATTCTTCATTGAACCATTCTCCGCCGCCGAGAGAGCCGAAAAACTCGGTCTCTGAGCTGAAATCGCCGCCGGCGATGCCATAGCTCCTGCGAGGAGCTGCGAGAACGAGCGGCAAGCGGAGTCCGGATCGTTTTCTGAGAAGAAGTTAGAGACCAAAGTCATCGGTCCTGGACTCACACCTGACCCACCGGTGAAGAGGCTTTCCATGGAAGATCGTGGTGGTAGATTGATCGTAGGACGTAGAGGAGCCGATGAAGCTCTCGATGAGAACGATGATAATCCTTCTTTCTCAGCCATTGACTTTGAGGTTTGTTCAATTCTCTACGTCAAGTTCTTCACCATTTGGGGCTCTTCAAAGACACTTTCTCTCTCTAGTTCTTCCCTGAAACAACGTCTTCCCTTTATTTCCCCCCTCCTCTCTCTCTCTCTCTCTCTCTCTCTCTCTCTCTCTCGCCGTCGTCTTCTTCGCCTTTTCTCTCTCTCAATAAAAAGTCCACGCAGCAGGTACGAGTTATGGAGTTCGTTAGTTTTTGGTTTTGTGATATTTTCTGAAATTTTAAATGAAGATATAATGACAATAACTCCGTACCTGAATAATATCAAACCTTAAGAGTAAATTACATTTAAACTCCCTCAAATTTATCATTAAATCACATAAATCCCCTCAAATATAAAAAATAATATCATGATCCCTCGAGGTTTGGCCTCGTATAACACATAATTCTCTGTCGTTAAAATCCGTTTGAAAAACTATCATCAACACATTTTTATCAAAAAAAAAAATTAAAATTACCTACGATCCACCTCTAAAAAAATAAACTATCAAAAAAATTCAATAATTTTTTATTTTTCGTAAAATCCATCACAAGTTCGACAACTAATTTAATTCAGCCCATTTATTATGCAATTAATACCATCATTCTCAAACTTTCGTAAAATTCCTCACAAGTCCAGCAACTAATTTAATTTAGTCCATTAATTAAGCAATTAACCACCATAATTATCACATTCATTTTTGTCACAAGCTAATTTTAGTAATTTAACCAACTAATTCAAATTGAGTAACCCATTAATAAAACTAATTAAAATCCAATAATCAAGCTACTTAACATCCATTGCCAAGCTAATATTTTAGTTAATAGAATTTAAGTAACAAAAATGTTATTTAACCTCATCACAAATTTATCATCGACCCCACTACCGAATGCACCAGAAACCGTGGCCGCCGCCAATACCATCAACCACCCACAGACACACAAAATATTTATGTCCATCACAACATCTCTCTCTCTCTCTCTCTCTACTTGTCTCTTTCTTTTCCTTTCCACAAACTTATACACGTAGAACCATGAACCAACTCTTCTCTCTCTCTCTCTCTGAACCACAACTTCACTCCGGGAAACCCAGATCTGCTAGCACCATCTATCCGATAAGTTATGGTTCAAGAATTGTTTAGCCAACAATCAAAGAAGAACGCGATGAATTACTGGTGTCAATGCATTCTACCATTGCAACAAGAAAAGGGTGCGTGTCATGGGAAGTTTGTAGTGGGGTGAGCTGGGATAGCTCACTTGGTGGTTGTGGATGATGGATTCCAGCGGCGAAGATGGGAGTAGCTAATTGGAGGGATGGTGTTTGGTTATTGCTGATAGTCAGTGCTGGTGACTAAGTACAGTAGAAGCAGTGGAGAGAAAGAAAGTGGCAAAAAAATGGCATAGGTTACGAGGTTGGGTCGTTATATATCAAATTCGGGCGACATATTTGGGTTTGGGTCAGATTGATTTTTATCAGAGGGTAACACGGTCATTTTGTAGTTTTCGTTAGATCGATTAGCTGCCCTTTACTGACAGGGAGTGTCAGTGTAGTTTATTATGCTTGAGGGGGTTCACGGGATTTAGTGATAAATTTTAAGAGGTCCAAGTATGATTTATTCAAAATTTAAGTATTAAATATAAATAATGATAACTATTTTTACCGCAATATAAATAAAATTGAAAATATTTATAATAATGATAAAAATACCACAAAAATAATAATGATACTATTTTTATTTTTTTTTGTACAGCAGACAACTCCTAAAATATGGTGATGCAATGTCGGTCGGGGTCGGGGCGGTTGAGGCACTTTAATGGTCAAGTTACAAATTTTTTTTGGCATAAACACTGCCAAAAAAATTATAATTTGATCTTCAAAATTTATAACTTAATCCTAAAATTATAATGTGATCGAAAAAAATTATTTCCTTTAAGATTAATTTTAAAATATTATTATAAATTATAATTAAATCCAAAAAAATAATATCGTATATTACAAAAATTATAAATTTTTATATAGTAACTAATTTCAGTACCATAGTCAAACCCAAAAAAAAAAGCACTCAGCATTAATCATTAGGCTTGTGAGTTGTGAGGAATTTATTACTAATGTAAAGTTAATTTTGCACAAATTTATCGATCTATGACATTTTTAAACGTATTTATCAAACTACAGTATTTTTTAAAAACATAATCAATAATCCGGCTTTTCTAATAAAATCGGAATCAACAATTCCACTTTTAATAAAATATATTTTTAATATCATTAAAAATCGTTATTAATAAATTCGCTTTCTAGGGAGGACTCGTGTTCAATTGGAACTCCATCGCAATCGCCACAGTCACAACCACAGCCACTTCAGGTGGTTCAAAACTTGTGTGAAGCTTGCTTTAAAATTTCTAATACTTTCCAAGCTTGTTGGGTCACTTTTTCACATCTCCTTCTTCCATAATTTACCCAAAAAAATTATTTTTCTCCCATGGCTAATAAGCCAAGCTTCGCTTCTACAGAGAGGAACTGTGTTCATTACGGAGCTCAATAATAAGTCGTGATTTGTTACAAAACTCATTCACAAATCACCAAAAATAATTTATTTGAACAAAAAATATAATGTCACAAAATCAATTTAAGCATCTCCTTCACAAACTCATTCACAAATCACAAAAAATAATTTATCGAACTAAATAAAATTAATCTTACAAAACCAACACAGAACCCTTCAATTGATTTTGGGCTCCATAAGTAACCCTAAAATCTATCATATTCATAGCGGTTGGATTCTTCTCCTATTATGTGTGTGACTGTGTGTTAGTGTGTGTGTCTGAGCGTGAGTGAGCAAGAGAGAGAGAGAAAAGAGGAATTATGGTTCGAGGGTAAAATGAATAATTTACAATGTCAAACAATACTGGTGGTGATGACAGAACCAATAAAGATTCTCAATATAATTTTCAAAGCAACAAAGTAAAAGCGAAATCCTTGAACCCGCTCTTATTTTTAAAAATAGAATTATTGATCCCGTTTTTATTACAAAAGCGGAATTATTGATCCCATTTTTATTATAAAAGCGGAATTGTTGATCCCATTTTTATTATAAAAACGAAATTATTGATTTCATTTTTTAAAATTTTTGTAATTTAGTAAATAAATTTAAGAATGACGTAAATTGGTAAATTTGTTCCAAAATGACCGTATATTGATAATAAATTCGAGTTGTGAGTGGAGTTCACTACTCACCAATCACCAAGACCTCGATCGAAGCCAATCCGGTCTGTGTCACTTCGTCTTGGGGTTTTAGTTCTTCTTATACTTGAAGCCCAGTGTAGGAAAGAGTAGCAGAGAGCCAACATGGAGGAGATGAATCAAAGCCAGCAGCACCAAAACTCAGCTATCAAACCGATCATACCTATTCGTTTCATCGTCAAACTGGGTCAGCAACTTTACACATACTACCATTAATCTACTTCCTGTTGTTTTTTTCTTTGTTTTTGATCTATTTTATTCGACATTTAATCGCTTCTAGTGTTCTCTTCGTAAATGGTCTCTCATTTCTACATACCCATATCAGTTAGTTCCAAAAAATCTTAGTTACTGATTAAATTTTAGTAGAATTAAGGTACTTTAGGATTTTAAGCAAGTGGTTTTTGTAGAGTAATCCACAATATTGAGCAAGACTTGTGATCTGAGTCTCCTATATGAACCATATAGTTTTGCGCCCGAAGTTGAGATCTTCAGATTGCTTTAAATCATTAATCAAGACGAGCCCGGAATAACTTGACTTGAAAACTAATAATTTGAGGAAGTTGACTGAGTTGCAGTAGATTAATGTTAGGATATAAAGATTGCTTAATGTGTTCTTGCAAATTTTTATAATTGAAGTTGACTATGGAATTACACTTTTGAGATTTAATATATAAGAGCGGTGGTTATATAGAATTTAGTGAGTGTATAAGTGGATGTGATGAAGAGTATTTGCATATTGGTTGGTGTTTTGATGTAGTTCAGGAGGAGCAGCAATTACTTGCAAAAATGAGTTTGAGAAGATAAATGAAGAAGCTCTTGAAACGGTCTCATTGCAGCTTCGACAAGCAATGATGTCAGGATCTTCTTCTGGGAAGTCTCTGGGGATGGATTGGAGCAAACGCCCCGGGATTTCAGAAACTCCTAGCGTTGATGAGGATTTCAGAGATCAACCTGTTTTTGACTCTGGCAGTTTTATTGTTGTTCATGGGGCAGGTTGATCGTTTATGTATTACGATTTTTTAATGTCTGAAATATTCCAGCAAATCAGGATCAATTCATATTACCAGATTTTGTAGTTTTTTACTAAACATTTTTTTCATTGTTGCCTTCAGGTTCTTTTGGCCACTTTCAAGCTAGCAGATCTGGGGTTCATAAAGGAGGATTGGACCAGCCTCTTGTCAAGGCTGGGTTTGTTGCTACACGTATTTCTGTAAGAGATACTATTCTAAGCTTTAGTTGTATGCAACTGTTTTATCCTTCCTATATTGACACTGGACGGTCTATAATTGTTTGATGTTCGGGCTTTTTGTGCTCATTTAGTTGTTTGATCTAAATGAATGCATTTGTTTTTGATAACCTTAAGTAATGGGAAGACAGATTTAATTACCAAAAGACAATTTAATCAAATGGCCTTACTTTCCTCTACTTGTAAGTCTAAAACCAAATTCATAGCGGTAATAAACCTGTTAATGGAAGCATTTTTTATTTGAGAAAAGACACCGAATAATGGCTTCATTGTGGTTACCAATATCTGTGTGTATTTATTAGGAATTAGGATTGTTTATTGTTTCCTCACTAGTTAGATCATAGAACCAGGTCATGTTTTTACTAAATAATGAGTCTCTTATGTTTTTTTTGTGCATATATGCGCAAGGGTTTAGTTACTGGTGGAAGGTAGATGCCATTGATTTTTTACTCTCTCTTTTTTGGTTGTCCATTTTGGTTTAGCCCGAGAGTTGAAGCTAATAAATTCTTACTGAATTGGGATATCATAGCTGTAATTCACTTCAGCTCTGGGTCTTGGGTCCCTCATGACAATGACCACTTGGGGGGTTGTTTCTCAATAAAAATGATGAAGTCAAATAGCCGTGAATGATGACATGCTTATGCACTTCGTATTTATTGTGACCTGCTTTTTATAAACCAGTCTTTCTTTCTGGCATACAATCACAGTTGGTCTACATGGAGTCATTGCTCTGTTACAGATTACTGATGGATGAGGAATCTTCTTATAGTCCCATATTTATATGTTTCTTTGTTTGTTCCTGTTATTTTAGGTTACATCCCTCAATCTCGAAATTGTCAGAGCCCTAGCAAGAGGTAAGAATCAAATCCACAAAATCCAACCCTTTGTCAAAGTATCTGGGCCCTGTTTCTTTAGACTTTTTGCATCAGTATTTCCTTGTGCAGTTAATATTCCTGAGATTCTCTAGTCAATGCTATAAAGGCCGTAAAATTTGTTTCTATGATCAATTTACTGCTCAAATCCATCACCAAGGTGGCTTCTTGAAAATCAAGTGTTGTGGGTTTCCATGGAGTTCGCGTTACTACGTTTTCGTGCTTGGTTTTTTTGCCACTAAGTCATGTTGTCAGTTACTTCTTATTTCTTAATGGTTGATCACTGTCAGGAATGACTTAAAAGAAATAAATGTAATGCTCAACTATGGGGATGAGAAATCATGCTCTAAAGTAGTCATTGGTGCATTGAACCAATGAGAAGGGCCACAAGTTGTCTTCTCTGGTTGTAATATATTACGATGGCCTAAACTCAGATTGTTATGGCTTATTTTTCCTGTATCAGTTTGAGAGAGTGTGTGTGTGAGTGAGTGAGAGAAAGATGTGCCCAACTACTTTTTTCCTAGCATCAATTACGTGAAGAACTGCTGATTTTCTTGGCTAAGTTTGGAAAATTCAAACAACTTTCTTCTCAAAATCTAGGATCCCGACAGCTATGTCAACAAGCTAGATGATTTCGTTAGATTCAACAGTTACCAAATCAAAACTATGCATCTGTAGAATATCTGGTAGGATTTGTCAGTCAAATGGATCAAAGATACAAAAATACTGCAGTTTCAGATTAAATAGTTCACTTTCTTCTCCTCTATTACTTTTTTCATGTTTTTGGTTGTCTGATTATTATCCAATTAATTTCGTAAAATCTTTAGTTGAATAGATATTTTCAGGTTTTGCACAATTCCAGCAGCTCCAATATCCTAATAATATCTTTTTTTTTCAATTGTCTACCTGCATGAGAATACATATTCTCCTTGAGAAAATAGAATTAGTGGTCCGTAGCTAAATGTTAATTCACCTTGCTGACAAGTGCCTGCTATCATGTTCTTCATCAGCAATACTTGTTAGAATTGGCTCGTCTTTTTTTAATCATATGTTCACTTCAGCAAATGTTTTGTTCTTTCTTGCAGAGTGTATTCCCTCTGTCGGAATGTCTCCATTTTCCTGTGGGTGGTCAACTCGTGAAAGAAATGTGAGAAGGCACTCTGAAAGTGGTTTTATTAGTATATGCATCAATTATGGAATATCTGATTTTATTGTTATCCTTTAATTATGTATTTTTCCTTTTCAAGTAAATCCGTGGAATCTTTAAAATTGAATTCTATTACCTTTTTTTTTTCTCAGATAGTTTCAGCTGATCTATCTATGGTGACTAAGGCCATTGACTCTGGTTTTATACCTGTAAGTTAATTGATATGCAGGTTCTCATGCTTCAATTTGTAACTAACTTTTGCTGTTTATCAATATCTCTTGCATGCAATGTGAATTGTCACATTGTTACATAGCATTAAAAACAATAAACAAGAACAGTGATGACCTTGTTCACATATTTCTCTGTTCTTGTCAACATTCAGCCTATGCATGTACCCAAAAGAAGTGAAAATAGGTAATATTGGTTTGATCTGAAGTATTAGCTGCATCATAAAGAATTATCATTAACATTATAGAAATTTTAGTTTCAAAATAAAGAATTATCTTCCTACATGCAATCCCAAAATGATGTGATATTAAAAAATAAAAAATAAAAAATAAAAATGATATCAAGAGGGCTGGTTTTATATAAACCAAGGGCAAGAAAAGAAATGAAGAAAAAGCTGCTATAGAAATTTTAAGTTGGTTCAGAAAAATTTTCAGCAGCAGTGCTGTTTTAGGACTTCTCTTTGCAGGATGTTCTTGTGTGTACTAGCCATTTGACATCCCCACTGATTGTAGAAAACTGCAGGCAGTAATTTAAGAGGCATATTGAGGAAACTCAAGCTTGACGGATTGGCTACCTGATAAATGTATATTAGTATTTCATGGATAGTTTAATCTAAATTGTAATCATATAGACAAAATATGTAAAACAAAAACTATAGAATTACAAGAGATTTATGTGAGACAAAAATAATATCCCTTTTGTTTCACGTCAATATAAATAACCTGCTATAAAGTGTTCGGCGCATAATGTTAATCTAGACCTTTGTGTGATGTTTGGCTTCTGCGTATCAGCTTAGGGGAGCTAAGGGCTTTCTATAATAGTTGTTGGCGAGCTGCTCTTCTTGGCCGTATTCTTTGAATGATTAATGTTAGATTACTTGTATTTGAAGTAGTGAAATGTTATTGTATACAAAAAGTTAATGTGGAAATAAGGATGTGATAATTTTTGTTTTTTCCCATTCTAGGTTCTTCATGGAGATGCAGTGCTTGATGCCTCACTGGTATGATCTCTCCAAGTATGAGTGATTTGCTTAATTGGCATTGCCATGTACTTGAGTACTTTTGATGATCAGGATTGCACCATCTTGAGTGGAGACGTAATTATACGCCACATTGCAGAGCAGCTAAAGCCGGAATTTGTTGTTTTTCTTGTATCCCCTGTTTATGATTGTCATTATCATTTTTTAAACAGTAATAAAAAAAAATCTAATTACATTAATAGACCACAAATTTTACCCTGTCATGCATTACTGTATATTTGTCATTTTAGGTGGGCTTCGAGATTTCATCTGGTACGATCTCAGGTTTACCTCTACTATGACCTATCAAGGTCACACTATTCATCTGATGCTTGTGAAAGTGATTTTCTTACATGTTATCCTATATAATACGGACTGAAGACAGATGTTTCTGGAGTGTATGACAGTCCACCAACAGAACCTAATGCAGTACTCCTCAAGGAGATTGGTGAGCACCAAGTTTTCGCCAAGATTTTGTACACTGACGATACTCAAATGTTGAGGCAGATTTATGCTATTGAATTGGGATGACTGATTCTTCAACCATAACAGCTGTGCGTGAAGATGGGAGCTGGTTTGTGGTGAAACCAAAATTAGAAGACATGAATAGGCAAGGTTAGTACGGGATACTTTCTTGTATTCAATTATAGTTTTGTGGTATTTACATCCAAAAATCTATTTCACTCATTTTCTTTTCAATTCATTGAAATGCACCCATTGATTTTGGAACATTTCAATATGATTTTTTTTTGCCTTAAAACCTGGCACATATAAACAATCAAGAATCTTCATGATGTGACCTCTTAAATTTTTAGACTATTTTAAGGCTCCGGTGTATGTTATTGCCTCTTATGGAGGTGGAAAATTGCCTTCTACTAAGTGAAAAACAAACCAAATAAAAGTAACCTCTACAGGATATGCAGACCTCTATTAAATTCTAACCACAGGCAGAATTGATTTTTCTTCAGCACATCACAAACCGTTTGGGTGAAAGTTCAACATAGAGTGGATGTTTAATTCCTTAAAAGCCTGGACATCTAGAATCACCATAAGATGACCATGAAAAACAATTGGGGAAGGGCAGTGGTATGCAGTTAACGTGTCATATCTACGCCCTAGGATTTGTAAAGACCGTATAAATTGAAATTCATGAAGTTGATATATGTGCTGTGGTCTCTTGGTTGATTATTTTGATTTATAACGTGACACAGACATTACAAACTGCCAACCTATGCTTTATTTTTTTGAAAAACATGGGCTGAAACTGAGGCAGGAGGCTNATTACAAACTGCCAACCTATGCTTTATTTTTTTGAAAAACATGGGCTGAAACTGAGGCAGGAGGCTGCATTTATTGCCTTGGGTCTTAATATATTGCTTTCAACAGTTCAGATAACTGTAGCATCTCATGATACAACTGGTGGAATGGTGACCAAAATATCGGAAGCTGCAAGTATTGCAAAACTCGGAATTGATGTCTACATCGTGAGGGTAATGACTTTTTGACATTGTCCTACTGTACTTTTCAATTACATTGTTGCGTATGAGCTATTATTCCTTTGTCGAACACAGGCAGGCACAAACGACTCTCTAAGGGCCTTGAGCGGGGAAATCAGGGGCAACACGCCTGAAGACTGGCTTGGAACAGTCATCCGGTTTGTGAAATAGAAGAGATGCTTGCACCATAATCTTCAATTTGTCCATGAAGAGGATGAACAGAGGCATCAAACAAACGAGGTGGCCTATCTACCATTGTTCGCCTTGTGTTTTTTTTTTTTTGGGCCTGATCTTAATCCTCTTGTGGAAATGAAGAAACTAAAATGGTTTTCTGAAGCTGTTATCAGTCTATTCACACGGTAGACTGACTGGTTCCAGTGCCTCATGAAGCTTTTAGGTTGTGTTCCTAAACACATTCATATACAAGAGAGATGATTCTTGAATGTGGGTTTGCTACTTCTACAATGTGATCCCATGATGACGTAGTTAATGTTTTCCCATTTTACCTATGATCACTTAATGGGTTAGCAACTCTCTCTCTCTCTCTCTCCTTTTTGGATATTAATTATGTTGATACAGGAAAACATATAAAACACACGAGTGTAAAGAACAATAAGGAAATTGAGAAACAGAATGAAATTGAGCCGTTGATTTGTGCGCAAATATTAGTTCAGAATTCTACACCAAGCCTATTAATTCATATCAATCCTAGTCCCTTGAGAGTCTTCAATAGATTTGTTGAGAATACCAAAAAAATTATAAAAAGAAAAAAAAAATCTTCAATATTATTAATTTCTCAAAAAATTAAAAATTATTTTGTCCCAAGACTTGCATGAATTTATGTAATAGCAAAAATCCTAAACTAATTAGGAAATTAAAATCCTTAAATATATAAAGAAACCAAATAAAATAAAATTCTAATTCAATCAAAAAATAAAATAAAATCTTATAAAATTTCCTCATTGAATGGCATTNAATTCAATCAAAAAATAAAATAAAATCTTATAAAATTTCCTCATTGAATGGCATTAACAACATTCACAAATAAAATATCAAAATTTGTTCCTCCTATGCTATGTGACGCTAGGTAAATAAATATATGTGCCCANTTAACAACATTCACAAATAAAATATCAAAATTTGTTCCTCCTATGCTATGTGACGCCAGGTAAATAAATATATTGTACCCGGAATTTTTGTATATATCCGTACCTAGTTCTTCATCCTAATTGCACAGGTCCACAGCCTTCCCCATAAAAATCATATGCTACATAACATGACCATCCAGAGAAAGACCGTAACACAAAAACAATGGAAACCATCAAGGTAATCAATTCAATTCCAAGTTCATGTCTTACAAAAAAGACTTGTTGATTGCCCAGCACAGAACCATCTTCGTCAACCATGGAAATTTTTCTGCTCAGTCACAAAAATAATGAGTGGGTTAATACAAATCAGAACAGTTACTCAAGCGAACCAATTCATTAGGTCACAATATATAAGTAAAAAGTTGCAGCTTCGCAACAGGTTGCATAAGTTTATACACATGCCAGCAAATTAAATTCCACACCATGAACAAAGACCAGACATGGTTCAAGAAGTAATAAACACACAAAATTTATAGATTGCCAAGCATAAAAATAAGTAAAAAAAAAGTACAATGTTTCTTAGGAAGGTAGGCCATATCCCAACAAGAATCAAGTGCTAAAATGTTTCTCAAATGTGGCCCCTGCTCTTCTACACACAAAACCCCATAGTTCGGTAATTGTTTTTCTATCTCATTCAGAATTTTGAAGCCTCAGGCATCGTCCAAAAGAAAATAAAGCTACTTTGGACCAATATCCTTGAGGGCGCAGATCTGCTCCTCCCCCATGGCAGACATCACACTCACAACCAGGTCTTTTCCCTCGGCAAATCCATCCTTGATCTGCATATATTCGGCAACTAATGTTAGCATTACATGAATATTGGCAAAAACAAAATANCCATGGCAGACATCACACTCACAACCAGGTCTTTTCCCTCGGCAAATCCATCCTTGATCTGCATATATTCGGCAACTAATGTTAGCATTACATGAATATTGGCAAAAATTTGCAGTAATTATGAGGAGCTCACTATTCAGAGTTGCAAAAAAATTCCTGGTGTCATCACCCCACACTTAACATAAAAGAATTTGCAACAAAACACCATGAAGTGCCTTTGCTTTCAAATCCAAAAATGATCACAGAAACCAATCTCTCAGCTCAATCTCTGAGGATGAGATGTTTTATTATTTTGACTTGGTATGACCATATTCAAGTTGAAGTATTATGTCCTGAACAATATGGGGTTTAACCTCTACAATACTGCACTCACAAATCAATCTTGGCATTTCCATGAAATTGTCAGACCAGGTTAGTTGCCATTTCGCAGCTAATGTACATAGTAGAAAACCAAAAGGGCTCCAAAGCATAGGGGTGACAAGAAAACCAAAATACCTACCGCAAAAATTTTCAAGTTAAGAAGCATATAACTAGCTGCACAAATAAGAACTAGTTCAAAACAATTTACTGGGTACAAATAACAAATTACTTGCATCACTAAAGTAAGGAGTCAATACCAGTTAGAAAGACTCAACGAACATATCATATACGAAAGCAAGAGTTATTTAGTGCAATCTTGACATACATGAGAGCCAAAGCATATGCTGAAATCATGGTAACTAGCAAGTTCTAACACAGACACACATTTTCCAGAAAGAAGGTCACATAAAAACAAAACAACAACAGGATCCCTATGAATACATAGGCACAAAAACAAGATTTAAGGACGACATAGGATTCCAAGCCATGTTCTACCAATATGTAAATATATTGATACACATAAAAAGATAAAAGCAAAAAGTTGGCCACACTGTCAACAAAAAAACACATTCACTAACCTGCGTAAGCAGACTTTCATCGGTCGGAAGCTTCAGGTCATCCTTGGTATTGCCATTGTCGGTCAGCAGACTCACCTACACAGCATTTGGAGGGTATCAGAATATATTCACCAAAGAAAAAAAAGTAATCAAACAAGGGATAGAATGAACATACAAATCCATCCTCAGATATATCAATCAGCTGGTAGTCGGTGCGATTCACGTGGGGAACCTGCATTCCAGGGACACAAAATAAATGTTGATAGAGGCAGAAAGAAACTACAGCAGAGGAATAAAGTAAAGTTGCTTATGAATATATAAATGCATACATCACAGTTGTGAGAAGAAGGAACAATATCTTCAAGCTTCTTTCCATTGAAGATGTCAATTCCAACAAAGTGGCATTTTGCATGACCATGCTTGCCAGTCTTGGAAGTTGAGACCTCCACAACCTGAAACAAGCGCACATTTAGCAGATTCACAGTTAACACATATTATCTTTTGAGCAGGAAGTCATGAGTAAGGGCAACTCAATCGCAGAAGGAAAAAACAGACGCATATTAAGACTTAATAACTGATAAAATGTGTTATTAAGAGAATGTTTGGCAGAACCATGCTGTGCCTCAAGAAGTCATGCCCCAAATCATCCACGGGATATAATAAAGCATAAATCTTTATTCAAGGTTGAAACTTAAAAGCACAATGTTGACGTTTTCCAACAAAGCATAAACCTTTATTCAACGTTATAGGATTTCCACGGAAGGTACAGTGGATAAAAATTAAGATTAATTGTCATAGTTGCAACAAGTTTCATACTGTGTAGTTGAAAAATTTCATCGAAAGAACAAACGAACAATTAGCTCACAATTAAAATACAACATATTCTACTGCAGGCTATGTGTGTGTATATCTACAAAGGTATTACAATAAATTCAAAGAATATGATTAGAAAGATAAGAGAATACTATGCGATCTACACTTTAAGATTCCAAAGGCAAAGGTACCTTTAAAAGTGCAAGTTTGTGCATTGGATATTGCTTATGGGAAGATCAACGCTCATGATGTGCTTCAAAAAAGATGACCTCAAACAAGCCTCTCCCACAATGGTGTGTCATTTATGTAAATCATCAATTTTTGCATAGTCTGGTAGCGTTGGCTTTATGGAACAAGTTGTATGAATTGGTGCAGCATTATTGGTGGCTCTAGGTACAATCTTAACAATGTAGTGTGTGGACTACAAAGAATTTGGAAGAAAACTGTAAAAGAGTTGCTTTTCGGGAATGTGCATTTTTTGCCATTATTTAGGTGATTTGGTCGACGAGAAACTCAATAATTTTTGAAGATTAAGTATGAGGTTGTTGAAGGTATAGTTATCAAAATCGTACGATTCGATTCGACACAAGTACAAAACGATTCGTATATTATATGAATCGTTTTAGAGATGAATCCCACCTACGATTCATACGATTCAATTCGTAAGATACGACTCGCACGATTCAATCACTTTTTTTCAAAATCCAAATTTTTGGCAAAACGATGTCATTTTGTCCACTAAACAGTAAAACGACGTCATTTTATTTACAGAGGAACTCACACCCTAATAAAAATTCAACGTCTTTGCTCATTCTCTCTTTGACGTCATCTAAAACTCGTCTTGCGTTGTATAAAGTTAAAGGTCTAATATTCTCGCATCCTTGGTTGATTTTTGCTCTCAATTCCTTCCTGAATAGTTTGTTAGGTTCTAATTTTTGTTTCAAAATATTGACATGTATGTTTTCTCTCAATCAATTTTTTTATTTGTTCTTTTTCATTCATGTTTATAACCTAATTTATAGTAGGTGTCACTATTTTGATTCTTGAATAGCCATGGTTCTTTAATGAATTTTTTTTCAAGTTGTTGAGTTTGAAAATGGTTAGGCAAAAGATGAAAATGAAACAAAAAGCTAGCGTCTTTCCATTTAAACGATGTGATTATGTCAATTGATTATTTTTATAATGTAATAATGTTTAATATTCAATATTTTGTCTATATTAAATATGTAATATTATTTTTTATTTTTGTTCAAATTTTGTGTCAATTCGATCCGATCAAAATTCACAATTCACAATTTTCAAATTTAGGATTACAATTCACGATACGAATCGCGATTTAACAACTATGGTTGAAGGCCTTTGGAACTAAATTCACCTTTTAGCAACTTTTTGGGCTTAGATTGCAAAGGAGTTTGCAAATATACGACTCTTTGGAATTCTGATAAATTGGATGGGCAGCCTGTGACTGATTGCTTTGATATCTTTCCATTTTTATGTATTGCTCTTGATGGATTGCATTTTGGATGGATGACTTGTCCATCCATGTGTTCATCTTGTACTATGTCATTTACCCTTTAATAAAATTGTGCTTCCTATCAAAAAAATTGAGAAAAAAGACGCAATAAGCACCCAAAAAAAAACATCTAAAAAAAAATAGGGAAAGAACTTATTTTTATCACGTGAATCAAACATAAAGAAGAGCAACAGTAATATCAAAACTTTAGAATCCAATCAAGTAATAAACAAAAGCCCTAGAATCAGAAAACCGAACTCGTATAATCATCACAAAAAATTCCCTGTCTCTATAAACACAAGCAAATCAAACCTAAAATAGCAGATCTAGAAAGTCAAGCACGATATATGTGTATTCACATATGTATATACATGAAAAAAACAGATTGAGACGGGAATAAAAAGAACACAACCTTGCAAGCTCGGCCTTTGATGACAATATAACCGTTCTTGCGGATAGTACCAGCCTGCTGGGGAAAGGTCTTCGAAGCTCCGGCGTCAGCCTTCGACTCAAAATGATGTTCTTCGTCCGACATGTTAACTGAGGAGGGAGGGAGGGAGGGAGAGAGAGGAACGAGCAATCAATTTCAAAGCAGAGAGTGAGAGTGAGAGAGAGAGAGGGGGAGAGAGGGGCCTGACGCACGCGTGCAATAATGGTAGTGTTAAATAGGAGAGAGAATGACATTTTGTACCCTAAAAGATTCTCAAATTCTAAATTTTTACCCTCAAAAGATTAAAGGTTTTATATTGCACCCCTAATCAGATAAAAAGTATAGTCCAAAACTAAATATTAGTTGTCTTTTTCAATAATTCTTTTTTTGTTGCATTTATCATATTATTATATATTTATACCCAAGTATTTTCATAATATTGCATGTTAAGTGTTTTCAATGGAACTTTTGTACTAAATTTTCTTTAACTGGATCACATCATTATTATTATTTTTTAAAAAAATTTAAATTTTTAGGTATGAATTGAGAATAAAAAAATATTATGGGGAGTAATGTGACATTTTCCCTCAGTAGGACTGCGTGGGGAGGGGGAATTGTAGAAATCGGAGATTAGGGTTTTTATCAAAATCAGTACAAAAAGAGGGTGGAGTCCGGATTCATTTTTAGCCGTTAGATTTAGATGTAATTAGTGGGCGTTGAGATATTTTTAGATTAGCGTTACAATGACGCTGAGCACAGGCCGCCGGTACGACATGTGCAAAAAAAATGTTATCCTACTTGCGAGTGCACACTACGCCCCTTTAATGAGCCACATTTTGATTCCCAATTTGACTTTGATTAAATAATTATATAAATAAGTGTTGATTAAATAATTATATAAATAAGTGAATTAGTGAAGTGAGTATTTGATAGAATCATATTGGCAATTAAATTTGATTGTCAAAATCAATAATGTATACGCGATAAGGTCATTGTACGGAATTTGATACTATGATAATGATAGTTAGTCAAACAAGGTTGAGTCGATTTTGAAAAATTTATTTTTTAATCGAACTTAAAAAATTGTTCAACTTTGGTTCGTTTAAAAAACGAATCAAATCTGAATTAGTCAAAAACAAGTCGAGCTCGAGTTGAGCCTGAAAATTTACACATAAATGANAATTTGATACTATGATAATGATAGTTAGTCAAACAAGGTTGAGTCGATTTTGAAAATTTTATTTTTTAATCGAACTTAAAAAATTGTTCAACTTTGGTCCGTTTAAAAAACGAATCAAATCTGAATTAGTCAAAAACAAGTCGAGCTCGAGTTGAGCCTGAAAATTTACACATAAATGAATCAAATCTGTTGAATTTAAATTGAGCTTGTAAGACTTGTTCTTTAAACAAATCTAAAAATTTGTTCAAGTTTGGACACATTTAAAAAACGAATCAAGCTTAAATGAATCAAATTCAAACTGAACTCAAGCCAAACTCAAATAACTCAATTTGATTAACAGTTTTAACTATGATCATATAAAGTGAGAATAGTGGAGAAACCAGAAACGAAAGCGTAAAAATTTCAACATTTAAAAAAAATAAAGAAAGGGATCATCTTTAAAGCATCACCCATAAAAATTTAATATAAAAAATTAAAATTTCATGCACAACTACAAGATAAATTATTTAATTTAAAAATATATTAACTATAAAAGTCTTAAAATGATAATTAAAATTTATAAATATTATTACAATTTAATATGTATCTTTAAGTGTGGATTAATACTTCCCAAATAAAAATTTAAATAATAATAAATAAACATATAAATAAATAAGAACGTGAATTAATCAAATTCATGTACTTTAAAAAATACAAATTCATAGAGAATTCTAGAGTATAAATCCAACCATCAATTTTAAGTCACTAAGACCATATCTCTATTAATTTCAGCCATTAATTTTAAATTAAATGATCTACAAGTACTAATTAAAAAATAATAAAATATTATAAAATATAAAATTTTTAAATATTTATTGGTCTAAAAGTGGAGGTACAATAATGCTTCCCACATATGCGGATTAAATTCAGATTAGAATTGTTTTTGTCAAATTCGAATTTCAATATTAAAAAAAAAAAAATCAATTCGAACATTATCTGTAGATACTTGGACAGGCTTAGTTCACACGCTATCAATAGCCCANAAAAAAAAAAAAAATCAATTCGAACATTATCTGTAGATACTTGGACAGGCTTAGTTCACACGCTATCAATAGCCCACTTTCCATTTGCACTAGCCCCGGTAAAGATGTTCTGGTTGGTTGATTAAAAGAGCAATGCAAGTTAATTATCCACCCTCAATGATAGGGAGAAGACTAAAATACCAAAAACAAAATGGGTACCACTTCCCTAGTTTTTATTATTTTTGTGAATATTTTTTATAATTTTTATAGGTATTTTTGTAATAAAGAATTTATAATTTCTGTGAGTTATTTATAAATTTTATGAGCATTTTTATAATTTTTTTGATAACTTGAGATCAAAATGCATTAAACAAATTGAGAAAAACTATGCTAATAAGGATAAAGGTCATAAAATAGCGGCTACATGAAATATCAAAACAATAAAATAAAGACGTCTTTACGTGTGTCCCATACTCATTGGTCAAAAAAAAAAGAAGATCAAATAGCACTACAAAATAACTTTTGATTCCTAGTGCTACCCATCACTTAATTATAACTTAGANAAATTGAGAAAAACTATGCTAATAAGGATAAAGGTCATAAAATAGCGGCTACATGATATATCAAAACAATAAAATAAAGACGTCTTTACGTGTGTCCCATACTCATTGGTCAAAAAAAAAAAAAAGATCAAATAGCACTACAAAATAACTTTTGATTCCTCGTGCTACCCATCACTTAATTATAACTTGTAAGTGGCCAGTCATGTACCTTTCCCTTGTTTCAACTTGTCTCTAAACAGAGTCCACCAAGGTCATTGTTGTTCAATCGTTGCCTCGAGCATACAATTACTTGCATTCTTCTACAAGATGAATACATGAGGTATGTGTGAGTTTGGTAGTTGTAGTAGTTGTTTCTAGGACAAAGTGCTTCCTCAAACTCCGGGATGAAAGATAGATACAAATTTTATTCACANTTCAATCGTTGCCTCGAGCATACAATTACTTGCATTCTTCTACAAGATGAATACATAAGGTATGTGTGAGTTGGGTAGTTGTTTCTAGGACAAAGTGCTTCCTCAAACTCCGAGATGAAAGATAGATACAAATTTTATTCATAATTGCATGGCCCGATTCAAAATTTAGAAGACCAAATTGAAACTCTCAAGATCCTTCAAACCATTGATTTTTGAAATGCAATGCAAATGGCCCAAAAAATACATTGCAACTCTTGTTGCAGGCAGATTGAGAATTTAATATGCAAGCCAGCTAACCATATACATTCAACTAGAAATTGTAAAAACTGAACTCCATATAAAGATGTAAGCCATCACCTTTGTTTGAAACATATCATTTGCAGTTATGTTTTATTGCTTGAGCTTGAAGCTGAACCTGATCCAATGTATCTTTCATCCATCTCATGTATGTATATTTGAGGAGGCTCTTCTCTATATCACAGGCAAAGTGCACAATTTAGGTCAATTGAATAGCACGTAGACGAATGACTAAATTTTTGAATTCACAAGAACAATGTTACTGTGTTTCTAATTCCTCAAAGTCACCCTATGAATTCTGGAAAAGTTATCCAACTGTACTATGAGATCAGATAACTATTAAGGTTTACGCCATTTGAACAACAGGGAACCAAGATCATATGCAACTTTCATGGAGATGCAGCAGTTCACATGGAGAATAGCGATAAGATAATGAATTAAGAATGATAAGATTTGAGTAACCCAAGCAATAAGCAACATTGCATTAAGGAGCATCAATTTGAGATGATTCAGGGATGTCCAAGAAGAACCAAGCAATAGCAGTAATGACAAGATTTGGGCTTGTCCAAGTACCTAAGAAATGTTAAGCCATGTGAAACTAATTCCAAACAAAAAATCAAAACACCTTTACTGTATTAGATGGTATTTTGCAGGCCATGAATAAGAGTGG
>CAUOFW020001225.1:240761-254070 GCA_963454935.2 Ilex paraguariensis
TATTAAATGTAATTACAGTAGGTATTAAATATAATTACATTAGGGTATTAAATGTAATTGTTAATACTTATAACAAAAAAAAAAAGCAAAAAACTTGCACAGCAGTGAGGTATTAAATATAATTACAGTATGTATTAAATATAATTATAATGGGTATTAAATATAATTATAGTAGGGTATTAAGTGTAATTATTTATTCTTATAACAAAAAAATTATAAAAGACAGAAGAGCAGTGGGAATTAAATGTAATTATAGTGGGATATTAAATATAATTATAGTGAGTATTAAATGTAATTACAGTGGGTATTAAATGTAATTATAATGGGGTATTAAATGTAATTATTCATAATGAACCGAATATATCACTGTTTTGTCGAAACGGTTCGAAACAATGCCGTTTCGACCGAAACGGTCCGAAACAGTACCGTTTCGACCGAAACACTGGAATTTTGTGATTCAACTACTGTTTCGTTTCGGAGTGTTGAAATTCCGAAACGTTTCGGACGTGTCGACACGACATTTTGATCCTTGCCTTTATCATGAACATACAAATCTTAACTTGTACTGCAGCAACTATATGCTGATAATGATCCAGTGCAAATGATATAATCAATATTGGTCATTTTGGAGGGAAGTATATCTTTTGTCTCCTCTCCATCTTTTTTATTTTTTACACTTGGAGGCAACTTTTCAAAGGGTTTTGTGGAAGTATACATGGGAGGCTTTGGTCTTTCAGAAAGCCAGCTCCACCAGATTCAAGAAAAGAAAGGAGAGACTTTCCATAGACACTTCCAAGTTCACTTTACATTAGTCCAATAGTCCCAAGAAGAGAATCATGAAGAGGGAGCTTCATAGGCACTTTTCTATTGGATCTCTCCCTCTCCCCTCTCAAATCTACACATGTATAGAAGAATGAAATAGGAGAAACTAGAGAGTTGGAGAGGGTTTACTGTTAAAGTAAATGATCATTGGGAAGATGCTTACTGGTCAGGGGGGCCATTGGAGCTCTCTGATAGCAACAGTTACATTATAGAAAGACCATAAACTGTCAGGCAACGTGCTTAGGGAACCTTTCAACATCTATAAAAACAGGATTCAGTATTTGACCAGAGTATGTACCGTGGAAATTCGTTGCATTATCTTTGCCTTAAAATAGAATATTTACACTACTTTCTGTTGCTTTCTCAGTTTTTTTCTCTTGGAGTNGTTGCATTATCTTTGCCTTAAAATAGAATATTTACACTACTTTCTGTTGCTTTCTCAGTTTTTTTTCTCTTGGAGTCTATTTACATAAATTGTGCAACATTTCTATCTTAAAGAAAGATGACTGACATGGACTTGCAGAGTAATCAACTAATAGCGATGGTGGTTAGGTGGTAGTAGTTGCTTACATGTCTCATCAGAATATTCAACACAAGTTGCTAAATCATCATGACTTCCAATTTTCTCATTGATTCCGTATTGCAAATCACACCTAAAAAATTTGTGGATAAAAGGAGTCATTAATAGGGTCTGATAACCATGACAGACAACCACATGAAAATGCAGCAGCCCACACACATCGGAAAATTTGTTATTCGTGTCAAGGTATGCAATGCGAAGCAAAATACGGTTAAGTGATCTACACCCCATATATTGATTGAGTAGTTGGCTTGGATGGAACAGAAATGTTGAACAAAAGGAAGTCGTCAGATAATCAAAGAAACTTACAGAAACAATAAAGGATATTTTTCTTAAAACATGCAAATTTCATCCACACAAGCGACATAAATTATGTATGTACATTGCATATACCCTATAGTCTATACTCTATAGTAAGCATTGCAAGTGTGAGTAATTTTTCAAGCAAAAAAATACAACGCTAGGAATAAGCCACCAATAAACATTCAGAGTCGTTGCAGTGACAGGCTCCTCAATTTCTCTATTTTTTTTCTGTACCACCAGGCCACAGTGGTCAAAATTATTCATTAGATTTCACCAATGTAGACTTGAATATTCAAGTTCTGGTGGCAGTTTCATTCGTGAGGGTTTGCAAGAAAAATGGTTGTTTCAAGTCAACACTCTCCAATATAGCACTATGTTTTTTATTAACATAATTCCATAAAGAATGAAATGACATGTTATAGACTTTTAGGCATCCTCATTAACAAACCTCACATGGTAAAGAAAGATTTATTTATCGTTTCATAATTGCTTTCCCATATGTCAACTTCAATCCTAATGAAGTTTCCTCATTCATTGAAAGTTTTGGACTGAAGTGAAAATAGAAAACTTCAATATAGCGGCATTTTATCTTTTGTTTCCTTCTCATTACACCAGGCTTCGAGGGGTCGTGCAGCGAAGAGACACAACACAACACAGGTAGAGAGTTTCCCAAAAGATCTCAAAGTTACAAAATTTATTTAGAGGACGCTGCACTAACCATTTACTGTTATCTTAAATATAAGTAACGGTTCAGAAGATATGATTCATATGAAGTTATAGGAGGCAAATATGGAAAATATGTTCTTTTCATTGAGGAGAAAGTGCAAAATAATTTGTTACCTTAAACTTTACTTTTTAAGCAACCATTTTTTGGGTGACAAAACAAAAATCCAGCACATTAAGCAGTGGCACAATCAAAGAACAATGCTGAATTCAACTGACTCTTTGAAAAGATACTTTAAAAGCTATTCATACGCAGCTAGTCATTCTTCTGATACAATCACGCAATACCAGATGGCATCAAGTTGACCCTCTCACCAAACTGCCAGGAAATATTACACTACATATGCTTCTAGAGTCTGGGACTCTTCAAACACCCTTTACTGAGTCAAAATTGTATGCGAGTTTTCACATGCTTACACAGTAACTTTGCCTTTCAATTGGATATGACTTCGAGATGTAGCATAGATGAAGTAATTAGATGCATAAAACAGAAAAAACAAGATGGAATTTTTATGGCAACAGCAAAATAGGTATGAAAATTAGTGAATGAAGAAAAACAAAGAGTGGCATTAATGTAACAACCTTCTAATATAACCCTCAGAATCAGTGGTAAAAGCAACCGACTCCTGCGGGAAACAACAATCAAGAAGTGCAGCTTCCGTGGGAGTTTCCAATCTGAGATTATAGCTACCCACATCGTACAAACGAAGACTCTGCTCATAAACCACACAAAAAAAGTCATATATTCATAAACTTATACGTTCATAAACACAAAAGTACCTAAAAATACCATTTATTAAGTAAATGCTTACGGCGTCCCAAGAAGAGATGAGGAGATTGTTAGATTGGGGAGCGAACCGGATTCTCGAAATGGCGTCCCGAATCGGCTTTTCGAACTTCAAACAAGCTCCGTTCATATCGAAATCAGGGAAAGCCAAGCCAAGGCATCAAAGCACGTGTATCCAAGTGCATTAACCGGAATTGGAGCCCTAAATCGGAGCACAAATTACCAGAGACTAAATCGGAAAACCCTACTTTCGTTTCTGGAGTTCGATTTTCACGTCAAATGATCGATTAGTTGCAGAGAACCATGAAGATTATCTGTGAGTTTCTATGATAGCAAAATGGAAGCAGAGAGAAGGTAGAAGAGAGTATCGAGGACTTGAACTGGGAAGTTCCCGCTCAGTGTTTGCGTACCGCTACCAAATAGCAAACCAAAAATCTGGTTTAAGTTACCAAAATGCCCTCCTCTTGTTGCGTGGCTGCATGACAAAATCGGAAATGCAATGTGCAGTAAATAGATGTATGTACGAGGTTAGATTAATGGGTCCAATCCAACAGCTAACATCTATTTGCTGCACAAAACAAAATCAGAATTGCCGCAAAATATCGGTATAACTAGTTCACTCTTATATTCACATCATAATAAAACATACGAGGAGAATGTACAAGAGTTCGTTTATTGATATTGGACCTTACTTGAACTTAGAGCATGTGATCTAATGAAAAATAAGAGGAAGATTCTCAATCTAAGGCCCCAAATGATTAATTTGCTTATATTGGTATTATTCTTTTAACTTTCAAGTGTCAATAGAATTTACTAGTCTTGTCTATGAGAGGCCATTTGTGTAAGTTAAACCTACGGTATTCCGATCACAATTCAATAACCTTATTATTACATAAAGACCATCTTTTTTTCAAATAAAATACGGAAAAAATTAACAGTGATGCCCACAAAATGCCCAAGTTGAGAAATGTCATCTCTATGGTTGGGGCACTTATAAATATGGATGGATGAAAACAGTGTACTGTGGCTGGCTTGGCTTGTCGACGATTGTAGTGCGGAAACGCGACCGCGGTTAATCCCATGAAGAGTGCAAGCAAATGGCAAAAACACTGGGGCTCCTAAATGCAGCTGATTTTTCAGTACTGAGCTGATGGCTGTCATGTGCCAATGTTTTTACAAAACTGCCAAAGTTAACTTTAAATATAGGTCAAGTGGTAACATAAATTTGAATCTTGACAACTTGTTGTCCCGACGCCGTGAATGGTCTATTTTTTACCGGATCGGAGAAGAAATTAGTTAAGATACGTATAAACTAACCCGAACATCCTTGATCATTGAACAAAAAAAAATTAAAACTGTCAAAGGTTACATAGGAGCAGCATTAGACATGAGTGCAAAGAAACTGCACAAGAATCGTAGGATTTCAGTTGATGAACATGACCTACATCTGATAGCATCAAAATTCAACCACAGAAGCAGATAGTGTGACATTTCCTCCCTCTCCTTTTTCCTGCTCAACCCAGAATTATAAAACAGAAACAATCGGGACCCGGGAATTCTGAAAAGCAGAGCAGTTGGTTTAATATTTAAGGAGATAAAGGTGGCCGGGCAAGGGCAAGTAACCACAAGATCAGTTCCTTTTGTCCACAGTAAAACCCACAAATAATAGCTCTGCCTCTATAAAATAACCTTGCAGAAGATGACATATGGACTAAACCNATCAGTTCCTTTTGTCCACAGTAAAACCCACAAATAATAGCTCTGCCTCTATAAAATAACCTTGCAGAAGATGACATATGGACTAAACCCAAAATTGCCAAGATCTGAACCCATGATGCAAAAATTAAAAGTTTCCACGATATATGCACGATGAAATGTCACCACAAAACTCATTCCAAGTAAAAGTTTCCATACTTGCAAATCTAAACTATCTAACAAGAAATCTCAAATATATACAAGACTAAAAGGTCATTCCAACTGTTAGATGCCCAAACATCTTACAGAAGAACTCCGTATTACCTGAGGTAATAATTTCTCATTACCAGGGAAACAATTTTTTTTTTTCTCTTTTCTCCTTTTTATCACCTTTTCAAGCTTAAACTCAGGCATAACCTGATTTCACATACCGTCGGAAACATAGAAATCAAACGTGACATCAACAGAACCAGAACTTTCCCCAGTATCTTTGTACTCAATATTTGTTATTGTTCCAAATTCATCCTCATCTTGATATTCTGGTCTCACCCGCCGCACAGGCACTGTGACAGAGTAAACAGTTCCGAGACCTGGATCTGTAGAGACACTCAGTTGAACTTTATCTTGCGATTCTATCTCCACAAAATCTGATAGGGCTCTCACGATGTTGCTCACTATCTTCTGTTTCGCCTCATCACTAACGGCACATCGGTCTGAAAAGAGAATCATCTTCAACCGTTGCTTGGCAATCTTTGCATTTGAGTTCCTTCTTGAAGTAGGTGACGGGAACATGATCTTCCAAGCCAAGTTCAAACGCTCAAAGAAGCTCATGTTAATGGCATCAAGAAGGAAGCTCTCAGCTTCCTGGCTAATGGAATTTGTGGACAGCTTGTATGCTGCAGTGATCCCAAGAGGTCGTTTAGAATGGCAGTGCATGCTATTGCTATCCAATACTGCACGGGACCATTTGGGCATGACATCGGAACCACTGGATCCTCCATTAAGGGAAAGAATATAATCCAACTGTAATGTAGCACAAAACCCTCATACTTAGATGATGTATAATATAACCAATACAAGTTAGACTCTCTACCTTTTATTTTGACAAAACATCTGAACATATAGTACACATGTTGGTGACTAATCTGCGTGAGTGTAGTGGGTGTGTGTAGGAGAATAAAATATTTCAGTATTCTAAGCTATTCTGTCAGTGTCTATGCAACGTGAACATAAGCATATAATATATATCATCTCTTCTTAGGAAATCGGCTGCATGGAGTGGCAAGTAGGTGAAAATTAAATAACAAAAGAGCCCACTTGCATGGGCAGAAGGGAAAAGGGGACCTATTGATGGAAACATAAATGATACGTCAATTGCTGAAAAGGGAAGAAAATTGAGCTATAAAAACCATNAGAGCCCACTTGCATGGGCAGAAGGGAAAAGGGGACCTATTGATGGCAACATAAATGATACGTCAATTGCTGAAAAGGGAAGAAAATTGAGCTATAAAAACCATTTGAATTGAATAGTGCATCATACCATGTTACATCACTAGATACACAATATTCAATAAACCCATCTCCTTTACCCACACCTAAAAACATATAAAATCTCAAAAAACCAAACACAACAATTTTAAAACATGAGCCGAAACAAGAACAAACCGATGACAACAAGCATAGGAAAAATGATAATACATCCAATTCTACCATATTCTACTAAGCATGACTATTTGTAGGAAATCACGGAATGGAAAAATTTGTGAATCAGATAAATAGATTTTAGTATGAGAGGGAGTGACAGTTATTCTNAATTAGCCGAAACAAGAACAAACCGGTGACAACAAGCATAGGAAAAATGATAATACATCCAATTCTACTATATTCTACTAAGCATGACTATTTGTAGGAAATCACGGAATGGAAAAATTTGTGAATCAGATAAATAGATTTTAGTATGAGAGGGAGTGACAGTTATTCTTCCCTTACTTCCCCTCTTTACTTTCTATGGCCACCAAAGAAGAGAAATGATTTCCTTTACTTTTGTTTTTCCTTTCTCCCAGTATACTCATGAACCAAACAGACCGCCCGGGAACAGTGGAAGGTGACTGATTCACAAAGCATTTTATTCCCGACTATAACAAGGTTCAATGAGCAAGCAATCAATAATTGGAGTCACATTTTTATACATGTAGAAGATTCACAAAAATAATAATAATAATAATAATTTAATTCCCAAATCAGCCGGGCAAGCCTCGACATCTAAACCTACTGAACTGGATAACTTCTCATAGCTTCCAAGATATTGTACAGTCTCGTTTTTCACGCAATCATTCAAATGACTCCTGAAGTCAAAACTAATAAAAAAAAAATATAAGGAATTCGATCATTTGAACTCTAGTTACAATAAATTGTAACAACTACCACAACACTAAATTCAACATTCTCAAAACTAACATCTGAATTCGTACAAGGATCATGTACGTATCACATTTGCACCAATAATAATCTAAAATCCTAGTTTATTCGTGTGAAGATACTATCTTCGATTTCAAGCCTACGAACCCGACAAGAAAAGAAATCATGAACAAGAAAGACACATACTGACATTAACATAATGGACTTCACAGACTAACCCCCAACCCCCAACTACCACCACATAAAAANGTATCACATTTGCACCAATAATAATCTAAAATCCTAGTTTATTCGTGTGAAGATATTATCTTCGATTTCAAGCCTACGAACCCGACAAGAAAAGAAATCATGAACAAGAAAGACACATACTGACATTAACATAATGGACTTCACAGACTAACCCCCAACCCCCAACTACCACCACATAAAAACAACTCAAATTGCGCGAAATGAAACACGAATAGGATTTACCTAAGTCTATAACGATCTATTTACCAAAGTTCATAGCGTTGACTAATAAATATGAACATAAACACGCAGATTAGCGACTAATAAACCAAATCAAGAGAAACCCAGACCTTAAAACTTAGAATAATAACATGAAGAAACCCAGATATAGTGATTATAGGTTATGAAAATGAGAACTAGAAAACTAAAAATGGGGAAGAGTTTGAACCTTGGAAGGAGGCGAACAGCTTCGAAGAGGGTTCATAGGATAAGGAACCAACGCAGCAGATACTCTGAAATCTCCAGAAATCGCCATTTTTGGTTCTCTTTCTTCTCTCAATCTAGGGTTTCGATCACTCGATTTTTACTCTCACAGCTGTCAGTTAGGTTTGTTGCTGGGACTTTCAGGTGGTTGACAGCGACAGCAGCAGTACGAACTGGTGCTTCCAACGACGTCGTCTCAATATCCTATCCAATGCATATTTGGGTTGTCGGGTAGTTGGAATGGAGACCAATTTATCCGGCCCATTTTACAATTACCAAGTAAATTCGCTCTGTATTCAACTTGACCCAACGGGTGACTTAGGGCTCCTAATCGAATTAATCTTTATGTTTATTTATATAAATTTTAAAAATTATTTAAATTTAACTCGTTTAAAAAAAATTTAAAATTTAAACGAATTGAATTTTACGAGTTCGAATCGACCTAACAAATTAAATTCGAGTTTACTCTCGTTAAGTTCATTATTATGGGATTCACTGTCAAAGACAATGACTTTTGATTAGATATAGTGTAGGATACAAAGAGTGATATTATGATTTAAAAAAAAAAATAGTTTGAACTTCGCGTCTTAAAAAATACATGGGGTTTATTGACAAATTAAGTACAGAGTTTATAGTTTACAAGGATTCCCACATTTAGAAAAGGAAAATTCATAAGTGTGCTTGGTTAAAGTGAAAAATAATAATAAAGAGGGGATGCAAGTGTAAATAATAAAAGAGGGGAAGCTACTAAACTTTATTGTCAAGAAATTATTTTCCTGTCTCTCTCCTTCCTTTCCACTCCGTAAAAAAAAGAAAACCCGCAGAGTGTTTCTGTGTATTTCTAAACGATAATACGATATTAACACCCTCGTGAGTTCCTCGTCTTTTACCATGTTTTTGTCCTTTTCAATGGCTAACCTACACCACGAAGAATTGCTTCCATGAACATAGCTTCCTTTCCCAAACCCTCTGCACCGAGAAGAAGGTGGGTTGCAACCCATCTCCCCAGCAGGCCATCACAACCAGAGACTTGAACAAGTCAATCAATTGGCTGGGAACAAAACAAATCTGAATAAAAATAGACAGCCAAACACAACCCAATCAAGAAGAGAAGAGTCCGGTGAATGGGGAGATGGAGAGCTTCTCCTCTCCTTTTACGCTTCGCCTCCATTTCTAAATGCATTAACCCGAATCCTAACGGTTTTCGGCCTATCAAACCCATTCATCTTTCACTTGCTTTAATACCCAGAACTAGATTTTGTAGTTTCAGGGCATTCTCGGCACTCCCATCTCCATCCCCAATCTATGACAATGAATTCGATCTCAGTGCCAATGATTTTGTTCAGAGTTCCGTTTTGGACTCCGAGGAAGAAGAGGAAAGTGGAAAGATCCCAGTCAAAGCTTTTTTTCTTTGCACCAGGTTCTCTTATTCATCCTGTTCAATCATTTGTATATGTATATACACTAGCATACATGTAAACTGCATTTAAAGGTTGGGTTTTTTGGTATCATGGTATGTGGGATTGTTTCCTGTTCACAGAAAAAAAGGGTATGTGGGGTTGGTTTGTGTTGGTTGTGATTTTGTATGAGTAGCTATTATGCATTTATGCTATTGTTGTGGGATTCCTGTATGTTTGCTTAATTTGGTGGCAATGTTGATGTGAATTACAACTGATACTTCCTGGGATTGTAGAGTATAAGCTTTTGTTCTGTGATTACTAATGATATAAGCAGTATACCGTTTGCTGTCCTTTTGGTTGCATGAAATCTGAGATGTATAATCAGTGTTCCGGTGAAAATGAGGAGGTTTAACATTAAGTCAATGACCTTTTAAAATCAATCTTTGGCCCTGATGCGCGGTTAGCAACCGTTAATAGCTGGATATGCAGCACAACCAATGTCACTAACCTTCTTTGATTTTAAACAATTAAGCAGCTTTATTTAGTTATTCCTAAATGGTCACACAGCTCTTGGCCCCATCAAAGAATTTTTTTTCAAATTGCTGACGTCTAGTTTGATAAATGACAAACAACATGTTCACTTAGAAGCAAAATTTTATTGTTCCATATATTGTATGATTTTGGGCATACATTCCGATAGTGCAGTCTTGTAGGCGTTTGTTTTTCACAAGTTCCCAATTTACATGACAGTGCCTAAGTAGCAACTGTACTTTTTAATACAGTACTAGCATGTGATCTTCTCTGCGTGTTCTACATTTTAGGATTCACGCATCTCTATTGCTGTTTTTTGTTCTTTATGTTTTGGTTTTTGCAATTCGGTTTTGGCAGTATTGATTTGAAGAGCATGCAAGCTGAGAATTCAAGCAATGTTCTTCCTGTCTCTCGCTCATCAAACTATATTGCTCTCAGATTTTTCAATTTCCCTTCAGAAACTACAGTAAGAAAATTCAATAATAAAAACATCATCTTTTATCCTGTTTCTTCCCAGTTCTTTCTATTTTCTTCTTACCTGCCGCTTGGTACTGTTTATATTGCTTTTTGGAATGCTTTTGCAATTTTAAAATGACATAGGGGAGATACTGGGTCAGTTGGGTAGAAGTTATGTAGATTTTTGGATTGAAGTTTGGGCGTGTGCTACAAATCATTGAGGATCTTCACTGGGTGGTTTTGGAAGAAAGAAAAAAAGATATTGTGCTTGGGTTAAGACCCTAGTTTCAATCAAAGTACGAAAGATTTTTTATTTTGCATTGGAATGTTATAATGTTTTTTTGTTATTATTTGGTCACTAAATGTGTCAATTCAGTAGGCCTTTTGATCAAATGGAACCCTTGGTTTCAGGGTATCAGAGTTGAAGGGAATCCAAGCTGCCATCGTTACATGGTTGTATTCCAGTATGGATCAGCTGTCTTGTTCAACATGGAGGATCATGAAGTTGAATCATACCTGCAAATTGTTAGAAGACACGCTTCTGGATTGCTCTCAGAAATGAAGAAAGATGGTTCGTTCTTTTGAATCTTATTCTTTTCCGAAGATCTACTAACAATAAGTTTGACTTCATTATGCCCCTTTAATCTGTATTTATATGTCTTTCATATGTCAAGGCATGTGTGCAGTATGTGTTGGGTTAGGCTTCTTGCTGAGAAAGTTAATGCTAATTGTAGGCACATTTATTCTAACTGCCCATTTGATATTAATAAGATATCTCCCTTGCAATTCAGTTCGTTATGGTCAAAAGAAAATCAATTAGAAAATGCCCTGTCAAGGTGTAGTACAACATATTTTATGTAGGAAAAATACTACGTCAATATGATCTATGTTGTCAGACCTACTAGTGCATATTATTATGTTTTTCTCTTGGGAGATGTGAGGATAGATGACAAGAGTTGAACCCATATAGGTCCACTTATTTCATCACTTCAAACTTTTGTGATCAACTACATTTACTTAGTTTTCCACTTATTGCGTGACTTGTCTTTTACCACAATGGTGTGTGAGGTATAAAGGGGAATGTAAGAGTGTTGATCATTTGTTCTTACATTATCGTATGGCTCTATCTCTTTCAAACAAATTATTTGACTTTGTTGGCCTTTGTTAGGTGTCTCCGAGATCAATGTCATCTATATTTTGTTTAGATTTTAATGAGTTGGGAGGAAATAGAAAAGGAAAGACCCTTTAGTATTGTGACTTTTTTGTTCCTAGTAGTTTGTTAGTGAAGATGAGTTGTTTGGGTAGAGGAGCATGGATTGAATATCATAATCTCTCCAAACAGTTTAGAAGATTCCTTTTCTTCCATGCCAATCGGTTTCCTTTAACCTGTTGTAGAAATATGCAGCTCAAGAAAAGAAAGACTTCTATTCTTGTGAATTAGAAAGCACTGAGAAAACTTATACATAGAACTTGCTATCTTTTTTTTTTTATTTTTTTTATTTCAAGGTTAGAAAAGAAATGAGTTAGAGATGAGATAGAGTATTCATCATCGTCTCTCGTAACTAACGAACAATAGAAATTCGCACATTTTGGATGGGAATTCAAAAAAAGGCTTGGAGAGCCTTGCATTAGATTGGATGAGTTCTTCAATTTGAAAAGTGCTATTTGAGTTGTATGGAAGGAGAGGAATGCAAGAATCTTTGATAAAAAGTGGGAGGAGTTTGAGTGGTTATGGGATTAGATTTGTGACACCCTAAAGTTCGGGTGTCTGTAATTATCCAATTGGTTATCCATCGACCTGTGTAATACTGGTGGATATCGTGTAATTTGATACCACACCGTTATGCCCCATTTCTTGGGATCCATAACTTAACAAAATTTGGACAGAGTCTCCTTTGTACAAGGAGCTCTACTCAAAACGCAACCTGTACAACATTGACCACACCGGGTCTATCTATCCATTCACAATTATATAGTCTCGAATACTACCATAATCATTATCAGTACATACATTTATTCGTAAAAGAATAAATGTCCCAAAAGAGTCCCATATACATGCCTTTGTAAATATAAACAATGTTTGTTACAAAAATTATACAAGGCCAAAAGTAAGTATAAACAAGGGACTACAATGTCAAAATAAAAGCCACAGACCGGCTCTGTCGTCAAAGCGGGCCCATGGCCTCGCCTTCGGTGGAAGCCTGTGCGATACCTGAAAAATGTTCCCATAAAGGGTGAGCCAACGCTCAATAGGGTAACTCCTATAGAGAATACCTCTCAACCTAAATGAATATGGAATGTCACATGCAACAATCATTTGATACATTCATTTAAATATGTCTATTATGATTGAATGTTATAGATCATGTCATGCCATGAGATGAGACTCACGCAAGCAATACCAACCCCGAGCCCCATCCTGAGCTCCCATAACACATGCAATGTCATGCGTATGTATCCGAACATTCCAAACCCCCATCATTAGTGTTATGTACACTCAATGCTAATTCATTCATTTTCTTGTGTCTTTGTGGGGAGATGATTTATGGTATTACACCAATGGGACACCAACCATCAACGGATCTTCAGGACATCCCACCTGCGGCTCCGTTTCCGCCGTTACACTTTTTTGGAATTTCACCGCCGGAAAGTGTATAAACCAAGTAAGCGGGTCTTGCACCCGAGGGAGAATCTAGCCCTTCGTGCTGTCCCCAACACATTTATCCATTTAATTTCTCGTGCGACTCAACCGAACCTTGGTGCGACTTTTCCGAGTCCACGTTCAACCACCTACGTGGTGATTGATTTCATACCATGCATACACTCTCACCCATGTCAATGCCCATGAATGTAGTGCAACCCATGCATAATGAAATACAATGT
>CAUOFW020001225.1:255787-301483 GCA_963454935.2 Ilex paraguariensis
ATTTTTTTTTTAAATTTACGTTTTTGACCCATAATTTAACAATTAATTATTATTTTACCCTTTTTATTAGGATTTTAATAATAATAATAATATTTTTTTTTTATCGGGTTTTACAAGATTCATTTATTGGCTTCTTTTAGGGCATCGGTGACTAAGGAATTTGATAGGACTCTGCTAAATTATGGCAAATTGGAAAGCATCATGTGACTGTAATTTGGATTCATTGATTAACTTTTGCTTTGTTTTGACTCTGCTTTTATTCTTCAGTGGGTTGAACAACTTGTCAACATTTGAAGGGTTTTTGTATCATTTTTCTCACTATTATTATTAATAATAAAATAATTGTTTCTTATCGAAAAAATATCTGCAGATGTTGCATATTTTGTTATATGGGTCCCTGATAAACATCCCATTCTAATACATTCTTCTGTCACTTCTACTTGCTTATTTGGAAATTATCCGTTATACTTACCACGCATCCTTTTGTAAACAGATTATGCAGTAAAAGAGAAACCACTGTTGGCTGAGGACATGCAAGGAGGACCAGACTTTATTGTCCTGAAAAATCTGGACATTGACAGTATTCGTATTATTGGTAGCGTCCTTGGCCAGAGTATTGCTCTGGATCATTTTGTGTCACAGGTAATGTCATATAAGGTATCTGAAAAATTGTTGTGCATCTAATGTGAGCTATTTAGTGGATAAAATGACATAGATTTGTTTTGAGGCATCCATACGATGGATTCCAGGTTTTTTTTTAATGCTTGAACCAATTTAACATAAGTATTGAGGATGTGCATTGCCTGCGTTACCATTGCTTATATGATATAACCTTTATTGCTTGAAAGATATGCTATTTGACAAATTAGTTCTGCTATAAATTAAAATTTTATATATGGATAGGACAATAATCTCTCACCCATTTTTAGGTTGATGGAATGGTTGAAGAGTTCACAGACATAAATCGTGGAATGGAGAAAAGTGGTACTTTCACAATGGATAGGAAGAAGCTCTTTCAACTAGTTGGGAAGGCTAATTCAAATCTAGCTGATGTGATTCTTAAAGTCGGTCTTTTTGACAGGTAATAGCTCTATAGATGCAAAGTGCTTTCCCTGTGCATGGTACTTCAAGATGTGGAAGAATTTTCTCGGCTCATTGTCTACTACAATATGGTGTATATATGCTTGTTTTTATGATTTATTATTTCAAACTGAAGAACCTCTAGATGATTCATATCTTGAATAAAGGTTAGAGAGAGTTGTTGGTTAATCCAAAGTTCACCTCAAGGGATAAAAGTTGGATTTTTGAGGTTTGAAAGTTATAAATTGCAACCATCATTTTCGTATATGAGAGATTAGTGTTTTGGTATGTAGAAGTGGAAAAAAAGAGGAGCTACAATCTGCCAGAAGGGCTAAAGAAAATAATTTGCCCATTATGTTGATAGCATCAGATGGCTAAGCTGGTAAAATATTTTGGAGGCTGTTCAGAGTCATGGTTATTAGTTTTTGCTCAGTCTTGAACGCCTTCTTATGTGTAATGGAAGATGTTGCCTAGTCTTATTAGTTGGTTAGACAGTGATGACCCAAAATTTATATTTATGTTAGTTTTAATTATGATCTTTTTACCATATTTTTCCACTTAAGCAACTATATACTACCTGAAGGTTCTCAAATTTGTCATGCTCTACATTGTTCAGATCAGAAATTGCTTGGAGAGATGCAAAATATGCTCAGATACTTGAGTACCTGCGGGAGGAATACGAGGTCACGCAACGTTTTGGAAACCTTGATTTCAAACTGAAGTTTGTGGAGGTACTTCTGTCTCTTCAGTCTTTCCTACTATGAATCTTGCAGTTGATTCCTGTTTAACATTCAAACTCATTTACTCCAAAATCTTAAATGGTAGCGCGGCATAATTTAGAGCTACAAGAGGGACGAGGGTTGACTCAATGATTCGGTGAGGAAGTCTAGGCAATGACTGGAAGATAATAATTTATTGTATTCCCCTATGGTTTAGGTATATGGCCATTAAGCCCTTTGTGCATAAAAAATAACAGCATCACCCCAGTGTTGATGGCTTAAAGGACATCTATCAGTTTTTATTGAACTAAAAAAATGGTACATAATAATACATCAAACTGAGCTATATACTCTCTTGACCTTTATTTTTCCCCACCCTTTCTTGTTTCTCCTTTTCTTAGTCCTTCCTTAACCACTCACCTACCTACTACCACCTTCTCGTGCACATGACTGCCACTGTAAACAAAACACTCCTTTCTTCCATATTTCATACCCTTTCCCTCTTTAAAGAGGGGTAAAAAAACTATCACCACCACAATTAAGTAAAACCACCAACATCGCTAATACAACTGCTTTATCCCAACCATAAAACCCATCATAATCACCCTCGAGCATATCCTCGACCAATATTTTCATATCCCCCCCCCCCCCTCTCTCTCTCTGTCTCTCTCTTGCAATCAAATACCACCACTCACCCACCACCAGCAGTTTTTATTACATGTTAAGCCAATCAAATCCAAATGTAAATGAATCACATAACTTTATTATTCACTAAGCCTCCACCACCGATCTTCATTCTCATTTGCACCATGTATGTGTACATCTATATGCCCAAATTTACGAATATACCAGTAATTGCAGTGGTGATGATGGTTAGAATGTAGACATTGTTGAGAGAAAAAGTGGAAGTAGGTGGGTTTTCAGAGATTGTCGTGTTGGCAGTATTGTATATAAACGTAGAACAATGGATTTTCTAGGATTATATGGGAAGGTTGTTTTCATGCACTATATTGATTACCCTTTTACGATTAGTGTAATGAGATAGAAACTAGTAACATGTTTGTGGGACTACTTGGGTAATTGGGTTATTAGAACTAGACGAGTGTAACTGGGAGTTTCCTTTTTTTTTGCAGCACAACATTCATTTTCTTCAAGAAGTACTCCAAAACCGAAAGTCAGATCTATTGGAATGGTGCATCATAGTCTTGTTGAGCATTGAGAATGTTATTTCAATATACGAGATTGTTCGAGGATCTACTGCAACGTGAATTGTGAGGTAGACAGAGAAATTTTGACAGCAAATAAACTGGCTGCAGCAAAGAATACGATCACATGATGAGAACAAAGCGACTCATCTTATATCAGTAATTCTATTGGTCTTTTTTGGGGTTCATAATAGCTTTATTCTTTGAAATTTTCTTGTTACTTTCCTCGATCAAAAGGGAGGAAATTTAGAAAGGAAGCTCAAACCCAAATTGTTGTAACAGTTAGCATTTAGCACAACTAAACAGGGATCAATGTCACTAATTATTGATGATAAATGACATATATGATGAACACCATGTCATACAAGCATTATTTTCTTAAATGTTACACTGTTTCAATGGCACTCCCACAACCTAATCTGTCCAGAAAGGAAGATAATCAGTGATAGCCAGAAGGGTTGATATAAGGAGATTGATGAGGTGTTCGATCCATAGGCCAGCCCCACATCGTCTGGTTAGAGAGGTTGTGGCACTATATTCGTAAATACTGTGTCTAAATTACTATTATGCATTATAAAACCATGGTGTAATTCAAATCGAACAATATCACGTGCAGTTGGGCAAAGTCATTACAGGTCACAAGCGACTGCTAGATTACATAACCAGACAGCTCACAGATTTAAATGCTCATTACAGGCAATGTGGGGCAGTTCACCACCTTAGTTGAACATTTGGATAATAAATCTGCAAATAGGATATTACGATCCAAACTTGTGGTTCAAGTTACCTTAGTCTTGATAACCAATATCATGGTCCAAACTGGTTTGTTGACCTCCAAAGCATGCACAGAACTGAAATGACTGTGGCGTTGAAGTGTGTGGGATCATAATTTTGCAACCATTCAAAAAGCATAATAATCATCCTCATTGTGCAAAGAGGAAAATGTTTTTTTCCCTTTTTGCAAGAGGGGGAGGGAGACAGAAAGGAGGCGGGAGAGGGGAGGGGGGTGGAAGGAATACTATGGCCTATAATGTTTAAACTGGTCACTAAATAAGGTCATTCGCCCTGCATAATGCGATAATCTTATATTTGGATCTTAAAATTCTTGAACTCTAATGGCATCGCGAGGCATGTCATATACATCCTTTGGCCTTGATTTCTTCACCCCAGCCGTGAACCAGACCTTATCAGATTTATAACCCTCCACAGCCACATTGGTGACTTTAACCCATACTAAGACCTTTGTCTTCATTCCTTCTATACCTGTGAGCTTTCCTCTCATAAGAATGGCTTTTACCCGAGGGGCATACCTTATCATGGAGGAATCTTTGAAGCTGACCTCGCATGCAGAGGGCAAGTATACAGTCAGCTTAGCCTTTGACTCATCAAACTCGTAACATGTTATGTTCTGGGGGAACAGGCCAGGAGGCAAGTTGTATTCTCGAAGGAGATCTGGCAAGGTTTTGAGTGGTTTTCCTACAAAAGACAGAACAAAAAGGTCACAATCTTGTGCTTAGCATGCACGTACTATTTCAGAAATTAGAAGCCAATTATAAGAGAACACAACAATTAATGAAATTTATGAAGTTTATCTTTGCTTTGCACTGATCAAAACTACCCCAAATCTTACCTCAAATCCATTTGAAAAAATTAAATATAACTCTTGCGTGTCTGTGTAGTAACTACAAGTAAGAAAATTGTATAATATAAAGTTGCGTTGAAATAAATATTAATATTATTCTATGAAAAATGTTGACAGCTGCAGAGAAAGGGAACAAAAACTATCTAAACAATATATCCATGTACACNCACCCACCACCAGCAGTTTTTATTACATGTTAAGCCAATCAAATCCAAATGTAAATGAATCACATAACTTTATTATTCACTAAGCCTCCACCACCGATCTTCATTCTCATTTGCACCATGTATGTGTACATCTATATGCCCAAATTTACGAATATACCAGTAATTGCAGTGGTGATGATGGTTAGAATGTAGACATTGTTGAGAGAAAAAGTGGAAGTAGGTGGGTTTTCAGAGATTGTCGTGTTGGCAGTATTGTATATAAACGTAGAACAATGGATTTTCTAGGATTATATGGGAAGGTTGTTTTCATGCACTATATTGATTACCCTTTTACGATTAGTGTAATGAGATAGAAACTAGTAACATGTTTGTGGGACTACTTGGGTAATTGGGTTATTAGAACTAGACGAGTGTAACTGGGAGTTTCCTTTTTTTTTGCAGCACAACATTCATTTTCTTCAAGAAGTACTCCAAAACCGAAAGTCAGATCTATTGGAATGGTGCATCATAGTCTTGTTGAGCATTGAGAATGTTATTTCAATATACGAGATTGTTCGAGGATCTACTGCAACGTGAATTGTGAGGTAGACAGAGAAATTTTGACAGCAAATAAACTGGCTGCAGCAAAGAATACGATCACATGATGAGAACAAAGCGACTCATCTTATATCAGTAATTCTATTGGTCTTTTTTGGGGTTCATAATAGCTTTATTCTTTGAAATTTTCTTGTTACTTTCCTCGATCAAAAGGGAGGAAATTTAGAAAGGAAGCTCAAACCCAAATTGTTGTAACAGTTAGCATTTAGCACAACTAAACAGGGATCAATGTCACTAATTATTGATGATAAATGACATATATGATGAACACCATGTCATACAAGCATTATTTTCTTAAATGTTACACTGTTTCAATGGCACTCCCACAACCTAATCTGTCCAGAAAGGAAGATAATCAGTGATAGCCAGAAGGGTTGATATAAGGAGATTGATGAGGTGTTCGATCCATAGGCCAGCCCCACATCGTCTGGTTAGAGAGGTTGTGGTACTATATTCGTAAATACTGTGTCTAAATTACTATTATGCATTATAAAACCATGGTGTAATTCAAATCGAACAATATCACGTGCAGTTGGGCAAAGTCATTACAGGTCACAAGCGACTGCTAGATTACATAACCAGACAGCTCACAGATTTAAATGCTCATTACAGGCAATGTGGGGCAGTTCACCACCTTAGTTGAACATTTGGATAATAAATCTGCAAATAGGATATTACGATCCAAACTTGTGGTTCAAGTTACCTTAGTCTTGATAACCAATATCATGGTCCAAACTGGTTTGTTGACCTCCAAAGCATGCACAGAACTGAAATGACTGTGGCGTTGAAGTGTGTGGGATCATAATTGGGATCATAATTTTGCAACCATTCAAAAAGCATAATAATCATCCTCATTGTGCAAAGAGGAAAATGTTTTTTTCCCTTTTTGCAAGAGGGGGAGGGAGACAGAAAGGAGGCGGGAGAGGGGANAAACGTAGAACAATGGATTTTCTAGGATTATATGGGAAGGTTGTTTTCATGCACTATATTGATTACCCTTTTACGATTAGTGTAATGAGATAGAAACTAGTAACATGTTTGTGGGACTACTTGGGTAATTGGGTTATTAGAACTAGACGAGTGTAACTGGGAGTTTCCTTTTTTTTTGCAGCACAACATTCATTTTCTTCAAGAAGTACTCCAAAACCGAAAGTCAGATCTATTGGAATGGTGCATCATAGTCTTGTTGAGCATTGAGAATGTTATTTCAATATACGAGATTGTTCGAGGATCTACTGCAACGTGAATTGTGAGGTAGACAGAGAAATTTTGACAGCAAATAAACTGGCTGCAGCAAAGAATACGATCACATGATGAGAACAAAGCGACTCATCTTATATCAGTAATTCTATTGGTCTTTTTTGGGGTTCATAATAGCTTTATTCTTTGAAATTTTCTTGTTACTTTCCTCGATCAAAAGGGAGGAAATTTAGAAAGGAAGCTCAAACCCAAATTGTTGTAACAGTTAGCATTTAGCACAACTAAACAGGGATCAATGTCACTAATTATTGATGATAAATGACATATATGATGAACACCATGTCATACAAGCATTATTTTCTTAAATGTTACACTGTTTCAATGGCACTCCCACAACCTAATCTGTCCAGAAAGGAAGATAATCAGTGATAGCCAGAAGGGTTGATATAAGGAGATTGATGAGGTGTTCGATCCATAGGCCAGCCCCACATCGTCTGGTTAGAGAGGTTGTGGCACTATATTCGTAAATACTGTGTCTAAATTACTATTATGCATTATAAAACCATGGTGTAATTCAAATCGAACAATATCACGTGCAGTTGGGCAAAGTCATTACAGGTCACAAGCGACTGCTAGATTACATAACCAGACAGCTCACAGATTTAAATGCTCATTACAGGCAATGTGGGGCAGTTCACCACCTTAGTTGAACATTTGGATAATAAATCTGCAAATAGGATATTACGATCCAAACTTGTGGTTCAAGTTACCTTAGTCTTGATAACCAATATCATGGTCCAAACTGGTTTGTTGACCTCCAAAGCATGCACAGAACTGAAATGACTGTGGCGTTGAAGTGTGTGGGATCATAATTGGGATCATAATTTTGCAACCATTCAAAAAGCATAATAATCATCCTCATTGTGCAAAGAGGAAAATGTTTTTTTCCCTTTTTGCAAGAGGGGGAGGGAGACAGAAAGGAGGCGGGAGAGGGGAGGGGGGTGGAAGGAATACTATGGCCTATAATGTTTAAACTGGTCACTAAATAAGGTCATTCGCCCTGCATAATGCGATAATCTTATATTTGGATCTTAAAATTCTTGAACTCTAATGGCATCGCGAGGCATGTCATATACATCCTTTGGCCTTGATTTCTTCACCCCAGCCGTGAACCAGACCTTATCAGATTTATAACCCTCCACAGCCACATTGGTGACTTTAACCCATACTAAGACCTTTGTCTTCATTCCTTCTATACCTGTGAGCTTTCCTCTCATAAGAATGGCTTTTACCCGAGGGGCATACCTTATCATGGAGGAATCTTTGAAGCTGACCTCGCATGCAGAGGGCAAGTATACAGTCAGCTTAGCCTTTGACTCATCAAACTCGTAACATGTTATGTTCTGGGGGAACAGGCCAGGAGGCAAGTTGTATTCTCGAAGGAGATCTGGCAAGGTTTTGAGTGGTTTTCCTACAAAAGACAGAACAAAAAGGTCACAATCTTGTGCTTAGCATGCACGTACTATTTCAGAAATTAGAAGCCAATTATAAGAGAACACAACAATTAATGAAATTTATGAAGTTTATCTTTGCTTTGCACTGATCAAAACTACCCCAAATCTAACCTCAAATCCATTTGAAAAAATTAAATATAACTCTTGCGTGTCTGTGTAGTAACTACAAGTAAGAAAAATGTATAATATAAAGTTGGTTTGAAATAAATATTAATAATATTCTATGAAAAAAGTTGACAGCTGCAGAGAAAGGGAACAAAAACTATCTAAACAATATATCCATGTACACCTCAATGCATGCTAACCTATAGATGCACCCTCTCGATATACCTATATAAAGTGAGCATATCATCAAATCCTTAAAAAGAGTAGTTAGTCTTTCTACTCAAGTCCCCTTTGGCCAATTTTTCATGTTGTCTTGCAACCTCAATTTGCAACCGTTTTGGCCTTACATTTGGATGAGTGCATCTACTTGTCCTTCTATTCCACTTCTTGTTCCAGCACGCTCACTTCCATCTTCTCTAATGGTCATTTTTTTCATGCTCATATATAATCTTGTGCCATTTGCTTCTCTATCTCATCCATTGCACTTTAATTCTGCAAAATAAGAGTGGAAAACAAATGCCTCTCCCTAACTCCTTTCCCCAACGAAAACGAATGACCAACTCCGAATTAGCATCTTTTGGCAATTAAATCAACCATTTCCAAGTCCAAAAAAGTAGATCCTTTTCCATTTTTGACTGATATTTAGACTTTTCTAGAATCTAAACCATTTTTTTTGCTGAAAGCAGAATATCCTTACCCCATCTTCTAATATAGCAGTAATACACAAACATAAAGAAACAACCACCTAGTTTTGTTTCAGCTCAGATTACATTTCGCACTTCAATTTGTGATCTTCTAACTTACACTCTGGATTATGCTTGTGCTAACTTTGTTACTTGAACAACAACAACTAATAAAATGATACAAGAATCACTAAAACCTCAGTGTAGTACAAATCTAGTATCAATAAAAAGTAAAAACTAAAACAAGCACAATTGACAACCATGAAATTCATTACATGTCCCCCCAACAAGGATTATAAATTTATGGAAAATACGTCAAAGAAGTTGAGTACTTTAAAATGGACAATAAGGATGTAATTGACGGCCCTATTGATCCCTAGGTCCTAACAATAAAATATAACAGAATACCAGAAGCAAATGATGATTGAATTGATCCCATATATAATCCTCATTTGCCAGAGAACTGTTACAAATTCTATAACACCTTCAAGACTACCATATCTGATAAAAGGATTCCATCAAGAGTTGGAGCATCATCCCACTGTCAATGATAATTTAGAGCATATTGAATCATAGATGACGAAATGCATTACCACCCATCCAACAATTGAATACATAAAAGTATGGACAACAAATTTTGATGGGTAGGCATGAAACAATTTTTTTCCTTGTCTTCTTGAGGAGCTTTAAGTACCTAAAACGAATTCTGAGAGCATGATGGGTCCAATATAGCACAACCACCCCACAATTAATCTGTGGCATAAANATAAAATGATACAAGAATCACTAAAACCTCAGTGTAGTACAAATCTAGTATCAATAAAAAGTAAAAACTAAAACAAGCACAATTGACAACCATGAAATTCATTACATGTCCCCCCAACAAGGATTATAAATTTATGGAAAATACGTCAAAGAAGTTGAGTACTTTAAAATGGACAATAAGGATGTAATTGACGGCCCTATTGATCCCTAGGTCCTAACAATAAAATATAACAGAATACCAGAAGCAAATGATGATTGAATTGATCCCATATATCATCCTCATTTGCCAGAGAACTGTTACAAATTCTATAACACCTTCAAGACTACCATATCTGATAAAAGGATTCCATCAAGAGTTGGAGCATCATCCCACTGTCAATGATAATTTAGAGCATATTGAATCATAGATGACGAAATGCATTACCACCCATCCAACAATTGAATACATAAAAGTATGGACAACAAATTTTGATGGGTAGGCATGAAACAATTTTTTTCCTTGTCTTCTTGAGGAGCTTTAAGTACCTAAAACGAATTCTGAGAGCATGATGGGTCCAATATAGCACAACCACCCCACAATTAATCTGTGGCATAAATTTCTATGTAAATATAATTCCCTCACCTTTTAGCTTGTTAAATATCCATTTTGCTTTCTCTTCAACCGTATTTGAGAAAGTCTGCGAGTAAAAGCAACCTTCAGTACAGTAATATAATCAAATTCTTTGCAAAGGGTGCACACACTATTCTCTTCCTAATTGGAACCATATAATTTTTTCAAATGCTTTAAACTATATGTCAAAATCAATTGCGCAGTTCAGGTCAAATCTAAATTAGTTATAAATTATTTTAAGGCGCATCCCGCCATGGCCTTCCATTTTATGCGCCTATATGCATGCAAGATGTATTGGGAGTACAAAAAGAATCTTTTTTTTTACAGTTGTATCTACTGTGATGTGACAAGAAAGCACTCTTAGTTCAGTTCGGTGGAACGTGGATCTCAAAACCCGATGTCGAAGGTTCAAATCCTACGGTGTTAGATTCCGAATCAACAAACCCCATTACCGAGATATGACAACTCTTTTTGAAAGTCAATAGTAATAAGAACTTTGTCTTCTAACTTCATTCATAAATAATGGAAGGCCATGNCCATCCCATTGTCAATGATAATTTAGCGCATATTGAATCATAGATGACGAAATGCATTACCACCCATCCAACAGGTGAATACATAAAAGTATGGGCAACAAATTTTGCTGGGTAGGAATGAAACAATTTTTTTCCTTGCCTTCTTGAGGAGCATTAAGTACCTAAAACGAATTCCGAGAGCATGATGGGTCCAATATAGCACAACCACCCCACAATTAATCTGTGGCATAAATTTCTATGTAAATATAATTCCCTCACCTTTTAGCTTGTTAAATATCCATTTTGCTTTCTCTTCAACCGTATTTGAGAAAGTCTGCGAGTAAAAGCAACCTTCAGTACAGTAATATAATCAAATTCTTTGCAAAGGGTGCACACACTATTCTCTTCCTAATTGGAACCATATAATTTTTTCAAATGCTTTAAACTATATGTCAAAATCAATTGGGCAGTTCAGGTCAAGTCTAAATTAGTTATAAATTATTTTAAGGCGCATCCCGCCATGGCCTTCCATTTTATGAGCCTATATGCATGCAAGATGTATTGGGAGTACAAAAAGAATCTTTTTTTTTACAGTTGTATCTACTGTGATGTGACAAGAAAGCGCTCTTAGTTCAGTTCGGTGGAACGTGGGTCTCAAAACCCGATGTCGTAGGTTCAAATCCTACGGTGTTAGATTCCGAATCAACAAACCCCATTACCGAGATATGACAACTCTTTTTGAAAATCAATAGTAATAAGAACTTTGTCTTCTAACTTCATTCATAAATAATGGAAGGCCATGCCAGGTAATTGAATTACACATACTTCCATTTCATCAATTCTAATCCAAAAATTCACATAAAATTTAGTCCAAGCTGAGATGAATAATTAAAAAACAAAATCAAAGTTCTACAAAGAAATGAGCCAAATTGGAGTCTTCTACAAAGAAATGAGCCAAATTGGAGTCTTTGGAGCAACCACATTATATCCAAATCCCCAAGATCTAAGCCATGACTAATAGAGTTCATTACCTACACATCTTACAATAAAAATTCTCCATTTGCCTATTTTTTGCCCCTCAAGGCATTCAGAAACAGTCATATATAAAGAAACCCACTTCATTTTCCATTTTTTTTCTTGTGAATAATCAACAGATCTCACAATCTAGACCCAATTCCAGATGTTCAACACATGACTAACACATTATCATCATGTGGGTAAGATTCAAATAAGCCACATTACCAACTAAACATGACCAAAACTTTACCAAAGAGTCTGTTATATTAACGAAACAATGAAAATCATAGAAGTGAAGAAGGAGAAAAAAAGGAAAGCTAAATGGATACATACAGTGAGGTCTTCAGAGATATTGCTGAACTCTTCCTTGGCTTTTTTGGAAATCCAATAGCTCCCAGCTTTCAAGCTCCCAACTTTTNGTTATATCCAAATCCCCAAGATCTAAGCCATGACTAATAGAGTTCATTACCTACCCATCTTACAATAAAAATTCCCTATTTGCCTATTTTTTGCCCCTCAAGGCATTCAAAAACAGTCATATATAAAGAAACCCACTTCATTTTCCACTTTTTTTCTTGTGAATAATCAACAGATCTCACAATCTAGACCCAATTCCAGATGTTCAACACATGACTAACACATTTTCATCATGTGGGTAAGATTCAAATAAGCCACATTACCAACCAAACATGACCAAAACTTTACCAAAGAGTCTGTTATATTAAGGAAACAATGAAAATCATTGAAGTGAAGAAAGAGAAAAAAAGGAAAGCTAAATGGATACATACAGTGAGGTCTTCAGAGATATTGCTGAATTCTTCCTTGGCTTTTTTGGAAATCCAATAGCTCCCAGCTTTCAAGCTCCCAACTTTTACCAAAGCTTTCTCCATTTCCTTCTCTCTCTCTCTGTGTGTTTTGGCGAGGCAACGAGAGTGAGCTGTGCTTTAGGTTCAATGCAGTCGCACTCCTTGCCCACACCGATTCTCCAAATGTGAGCAAAGAGACAAACATGCTGCGGGGCAGCTGTGCTTAAAATCGGCGCTCACTGTTCCCAAAAAAGGAATTTTGAATATTAATAAAGGGCAAACCAGTAACTTAACGGGTGAAGCGAATAATAAAAACATTATTACACGTGTTATATTTTTATTGGACAAAAAATAGAATTTCATACAAAAATATTATTTTTCTATATGGACAGCTTGTTTGCAGAAATTTCATACGCTGCCCATGGATCAATATCGTTATTTTCATTTTTGTTTCTGTTTTATTATTTTTTTAATTTATTGTTGTTCGTATCAAAATATGATTTCTCTTTAATACACACACACANCCAAAAAAGGAATTTTGAATATTAATAAGGGCAAACCAGTAACTTAAAGGGTGAAGTGAATAATAAAAACATTATTACACGTGTTATATTTTTATTGGACAAAAAATAGAATTTCATACAAAAATATTATTTTTCTATATGGACAGCTTGTTTGCAGAAATTTCATACGCTGCCCATGGATCAATATCGTTATTTTCATTTTTGTTTCTGTTTTATTATTTTTTTAATTTATTGTTGTTCGTATCAAAATATGATTTCTCTTTAATACACACACACACACACACACACACACATATATATATATATATATATATATATAATGTTTGGCCATGTTTTTATGTAAGTAACCACAAATTAATAAAAATATATTTGAAAATGAGTTATAGAGAGAGAATAAATTAAAAAACAATATTTTGGTATAAAATTCTACTACCAATATTGTTTCTAAAAATGTATAACAGTGATATCCCCTCGACATTTTTTTTTTGGTTCAATGGTCGGTCAAGAGTACTCAGGTCAGTTTATGCGTACCTCAACTAATTCTCTCGTTGGTCTGGTTAAAAATAAATTATCCACATTAAAACTAGAGTATTCGTAAGGGATAAATTTCTCATAATTTGGCTTTAATAAATTATCAAAATTCAAATTCTAGACGTCTGAATTTATAATTCATTTCTATTAGCACTTGAATTACCTCTTGGATTATGTTAGAAATTGTTAGCCAACAAAATTTACATTGTTATTAGCTTTTAATTTTACCATTAGATATCATTTGCATTTAGAGGATAACTTCTATCTAAATTGGGCTATTCCTATTCAATCCCATTATCCACCTTTGAATTCCCCTAGATTCTCATTGTTCGATTGTTTGGAGCCAACTAGATCCTCTAAAGATTGGTCTTATACAAATTCATGACTTTGGTTATAATCATACTAATAAACAAAAAACTAGCATTTAAAGTTTTAACCCATTTTAAGTGGTTGGTCCGTTGGCAAAAATTCAAATTTCTTAGTCTAATATTTGACAGTTTAATAGAACTATCCTTACTATTCAGTCACACGGTAAAATTTTAATTTCGATTCCAACATAAGTGTAATAAAATATATTATAATAATTGTGTGATACTGACAAATAATACTCAAAAACTCAAGTGATTTATTTATATATCTATTTTTTTAAAAATCAAATCAAACAAACGGGTCATTCCATGGAGCTTTTAAAGAATTTTAGAAGAAGAATGCCAACGATTGAAAAGAAAGAATCTAGAAAAGTGAATGATGATAAAGCACAATAGACTCATTTTTCCTAAGAATATGTTCTCACTTTAATAATATCACAGATCCCATTGCACATGGTGGGTCACGATCATGCATTTTCCAGCTCAAAAGTAAGAACTATGGCGCCTGTGCATTGGATTTGAGGAGAACTTTTTTATTTTTTGTCCTTCCATTCAAATAGAGGTAGGAGCAACAGGTAAAAAATTTATTTTTTTATATGCTTACACTACAGGGGAGGGGGAGAGAGAGAAGCCAGAGAAGGGAATTGAACTTTCAACGTGCCAATCCATTACGAAAGACTAAAACCGTTCAGGAAAGACTTTAATCCTGTACAACAAGTAATTGAAGAAAGCATATTTAGAGGGGCCAAAATTCTCATCTCAATCCAAATTGGGAGAGTGGAGAGTTATTGTCTGTTTGGCAGTCTGAAATATTGTCCTCACCGCATCACACAGACACAATGCTCCCACTGCGGCGAGGTTTAGAGAGGGCCAGTTGTATACAACCTTATCCCAACATGTACATAGGTTGTTTTCATTACTCGAAGCCTTGAAAATAAGATCACAGTAGAGCATAATATACAATCCATACAGAACAACTTGAAATTGCAGTTATATTTTTAAATCACAGTTCTAATTCTCACAGCTGAGAGATAAGAAGTTATTGAACCCAAGTGGCTGGACAGATGATAAATATTGACTCTCTTGTCTAATCCAATCTTCTCAACAAGTATTCCACCTGGACCTCCTTTGTCAAAGGCATGATCCAATCTCCATATAGATTGGCTACTAAACTTGGCTTGATCTTGTATACTGGATCAATGGCATCTATCTCTTGGTTGAATCCCACCTCCTGGCCATATGTTTTGGCTTTCATATTGACTCTCTCCTTAATTGCTTCTTCTACATTGTAATGGGTTAGGAGTTCCATGAGTTGAGCCCTGTCCTGTAAGAGATTGNTTTTTGGTTCAATGGTTGGTCAAGAGTACTCAGATCAGTTTATACGTACTTTAACTAATTCTTTCATTGGTCTGGTTAAAAGCAAATTATTCATATCAAAACTAGAGTATTCGTAAGGGATAAATCTCTCATAATTTGGCTTTAATAAATTATCAAAATTCAAATTCAAGACGTCTGAATTTACAATTCATTTCTATTAGCACTTGAATTACCTCTTGGATTATGTTAGAAATTGTTAGCCAACAAAATTTACATTGTTATTAGCTTTTAATTTTACCATTAGATATCATTTGCATTTAGAGGATAACTTCTATCTAAATTGGGCTATTCCTATTCAATCCCATTATCCACCTTTGAATTCCCCTAGATTCTCATTGTTCGATTGTTTGGAGCCAACTAGATCCTCTAAAGATTGGTCTTATACAAATTCATGACTTTGGTTATAATCATACTAATAAACAAAAAACTAGCATTTAAAGTTTTAACCCATTTTAAGTGGTCGGTCCGTTGGCAAAAATTCAAATTTCTTAGTCTAATATTTGACAGTTTAATAGAACTATCCTTACTATTCAGTCACACGGTAAAATTTTAATTTCGATTCCAACATAAGTGTAATAAAATATATTATAATAATTGTGTGATACTGACAAATAATACTCAAAAACTCAAGTGATTTATTTATATATCTATTTTTTTAAAAATCAAATCAAACAAACGGGTCATTCCATGGAGCTTTTAAAGAATTTTAGAAGAAGAATGCCAACGATTGAAAAGAAAGAATCTAGAAAAGTGAATGATGATAAAGCACAATAGACTCATTTTTCCTAAGAATATGTTCTCACTTTAATAATATCACAGATCCCATTGCACATGGTGGGTCACGATCATGCATTTTCCAGCTCAAAAGTAAGAACTATGGCGCCTGTGCATTGGATTTGAGGAGAACTTTTTTATTTTTTGTCCTTCCATTCAAATAGAGGTAGGAGCAACAGGTAAAAAATTTATTTTTTTATATGCTTACACTACAGGGGAGGGGGAGAGAGAGAAGCCAGAGAAGGGAATTGAACTTTCAACGTGCCAATCCATTACGAAAGACTAAAACCGTTCAGGAAAGACTTTAATCCTGTACAACAAGTAATTGAAGAAAGCATATTTAGAGGGGCCAAAATTCTCATCTCAATCCAAATTGGGAGAGTGGAGAGTTATTGTCTGTTTGGCAGTCTGAAATATTGTCCTCACCGCATCACACAGACACAATGCTCCCACTGCGGCGAGGTTTAGAGAGGGCCAGTTGTATACAACCTTATCCCAACATGTACATAGGTTGTTTTCATTACTCGAAGCCTTGAAAATAAGATCACAGTAGAGCATAATATACAATCCATACAGAACAACTTGAAATTGCAGTTATATTTTTAAATCACAGTTCTAATTCTCACAGCTGAGAGATAAGAAGTTATTGAACCCAAGTGGCTGGACAGATGATAAATATTGACTCTCTTGTCTAATCCAATCTTCTCAACAAGTATTCCACCTGGACCTCCTTTGTCAAAGGCATGATCCAATCTCCATATAGATTGGCTACTAAACTTGGCTTGATCTTGTATACTGGATCAATGGCATCTATCTCTTGGTTGAATCCCACCTCCTGGCCATATGTTTTGGCTTTCATATTGACTCTCTCCTTAATTGCTTCTTCTACATTGTAATGGGTTAGGAGTTCCATGAGTTGAGCCCTGTCCTGTAAGAGATTGCACCACACGAGGAAAACAGAACAAACCAAAGAGAAGACATATTGTCGGAAACATGAATGCTGCAAATATTAAAAAAAAAATTAATAATACACAAATCTGAAGGAGTGAGTATACCTGCACTCTAATGGCATCCTCATAGCTAGCAGGCGATTCTCGAAATTTTGCCTCCGCTATAAATTTACCATAATGAATCCTCTTTGAGAGAGCCTGCAACCATAACAAAGAAAAAATAAGATCCCCTCAAAGACATAGAGATGCAGAGGTGTCTAAGGTACAAAACCTGCCATGATGGAAATTACAATAATAATGATTGTTTCAATGTAAAATAGAAACATGCGAAAATAACAAATGTAACTTAGAAAGCAAATCAAAAAATTGTGGGAAATCAGGATGCCGCTCCTTAATGCCAAGTTGCCATCAAAATCCTAAAATCTATTTACAGATGCAGTTTTCAGTTGTACAAATGACTATCTTTCACCGTACATGTGCAATTAATTAGTAGGCCTCCTAAAAGATCCCCTATATACATTTTAACAGGTTTAATAATTGACCCTCAATTCTTGTGTGTCATATCATTAAATGCCTGAATACATATTATATCAACATGCTACCTAACCTGGATCCATTGCCATTATCAAGTTTCAGTTTTTTTCTTTTTTTTTTTTTGGTTGAGTGTGTGTGTTGGGGTGGTTTTTTTTTTTTTTTTTTGGGGGGGGGGAGCAATACTTACTTCAACATTTCCATTTTCTCTCAAGTTAGTAATGCTAAAGGGGAAATGAAACCTGTTGAAGGCTCATTAAAGATGGAGTTCTTACACATAACCCCACAACCTCTCATATTGGGATCTTTTTTAGCAAAATAAAGAAAAGTCACCAGAATCAATTCCACTTACTATTGCTTTCTATTGAGCTGCCATCTACATGAAATCACTGGGATTTTTTTTTTTGTCTTGAAGACCTCCCCACCATAATTCAACATTTCTTCATTTATTCCTCCTTTTTGCCAAAAAAAGACTACTATCATTCACGACAAACAACCTCTATACAAGCTACAGTAAAACATTGTCCTTAGCAACAAAGCTTGAAACTTCAGTAATGTCTGGAGGCATTATTTTATTCTTCAGAAAAGGATCCGAAATCCTACTGATTGCTGAAATTTCAACCACACAACGCAGCAACTCGAAATCATTCAGCAAGGAAGGAAATCATTTGTTTGTCACATTCATTCTCAAGCAAACAGGTCTGTATGAGGCATCCTTAAGTTAACCAATTGCCACAGAAAAATTCTACGACCTTCAGCAAGATACAATTGAATATCAGAAATCTTGTTTTTCAAAATTTCACTTAATCCAAAAGCCACACAGGGATAAAAAAGTAAAGAACATACAGAAACCAACCATTTAACGTATATAATTCCTACACACTCACAAAAATTGGAAAACAAAAGTAATTTTATGCTTGGAATAAACACCTTAAATTTAATGAAAGTCAATTATAGAAGTAATCCACCTAATTACAGCAATATTTTTCACTAATCATTTCATTTTACTGAAAAAATGATTAATTTCTTCTGAAGAATATTGGCTCAATGCCATACCTGCAAGCAAATTGTGTCACAAACAGCAGCAGATCCACAATTACCATCATCTCCTGCTTTTACCACTCTTGGAAGAATATCCCTAAAGTACATATTCCAAACCTTGGTGTTTATATTGATTGAATGAGCACATGGATGGAGAACCTGTTGACACAATGGTATAAGGAGGGTGTCAGGTGACGGGGCAAATATCTTAGCCTCAAGGCATCATCTATCTTCAAACATGATAGAGAAAAACAGCTCATCATATTCGGTCAAATGGAGAATTAGGTAAGGGTAACCAACAATATGGGCAAGTGATATTAGCCTGAAATCATACATTACTACTCATTTTCATGGTGAAGTAGCAAGCAGGAGATGTTGAATGGAAATCAAATCATTTCCAAAATTTAAAACAGAGATTCAATGTGATACAAGCTACAACTAAATGGCTGTTGGTACAAACTGATGATACTACAACTCAAAACATTACTGACTTAGAGTTGCCTGCCAATGTTTCCAAGTTGAAAACATGAAAAAGCAGCACACTGTGGTCTAGTATTGGGTAACCTAAAAGCTAGAAATACCGCTTTTCTTGGTAAATGGCTATGGAGATTCACCATTGAGCACAATAGTCTTTGGCATTTAATGATCAAAAGCAAATATGAGATTCATGATAATGGGTGGGATTCTAATGTGAGTGAGACATGTTATTCTCATTGCCCTTGGAAGTTAATTTCTGAAGGGAGTGTTCCTTTTTTCACAAAACCGCAAATATGTTCTTGGTAATGGGGAGAAGATTTGTTTCTAGAAAGATTTATTTATTTTTTTGGGAGGGGGGATCATTTGCATCTTTATTTCCTCGTTTATATCGATTGTCTAGATCTCATAACTCATCCATCATTTGTATGGTATTCTCTTTTTCCCCCAATATTAGTTAAAACTTTAACTTTTTTAGAAACTTGAGGGACAAAGAAGTGGATGAATATTTTTCTCTTTTGGGTATTCTTGATAATATTGTTTTGAGAAAAGATTCCTTGGATAGAAGAAAATGATTTATTTCTTAATCAAGTGAGTTTTTTTTTATATTCATTATTTGATTCTTTTATCGCCAAATCATTTCTTCCTTTATTTCAACCTTTTTCCTTTGTGTGGAAGAGTACAATACCTTTGAAAGTACCAGTTTTTGCATAGTTGATTGCACACAAGAAGCTAAATATTAATACCATCATACTCTATTCAACCACAATGGTGTATCCTATGTAAAAAAGACAATGAGAGTACAATCATTCGTTCCTTCATTTTGCTTGTCTCAAAATTGTGGAATTACCTCTTGGGTGTTCTTGAGAGACCTTGGGGCTGGGGTGATCCAAGTAGTAGCAATTTGTTGTTTAGTATAGATTGCGATGGTTTTAGTTCTTGTACTAAGGTCAAGACTTTATGGTGATGTGCAGTGTTGGCTCTGCTTTGGTTGGTTCAGTTGGAAAGAAATGGATGGATCTTTGAGGATGAGGAAGTCCCTTGAAAAGATCTATGGGATAAAATCTCTTTTATGGCATCTCTTTTGGTGTCCAAATTTTGAAGGGATTTCTTTTTTTTATTTATTAAAAACCATTGGGCTCAAGTGTAAGAATAATGGCGCCATTTGAGTTTCCTTTTTTTTTTCTTCGTATTATTATCTTACATTGTATCAACACAGGCTTTCTTTTTCGTTCCTTCTTTCCATATCTCTTTAAGACTTCTTGTCCTCTCATATGCTAGTTTCATTAATAATATTCAATTGTTTCTACTAAGAAGCACGAATACAGATATGGGACACAGAGACGACACGATACAAATATGCAGACACGACATTTTTAAAAAATGTAGGGGCATAGACACATTGAGGATACACTACAAATAATTATATACTTTAAATATTGAATTACATAAGCTATCGTTGCATATAGTAAAATTACACTATTTTTACGATCCAAAAAAGAGTACATTATGATAAGGAAATCTTACATCTTCTGCTCTAGAGGCTTTTTTTAGTAATGGATCACAATAGCCAAAAATCTATGATATTTTATGGACAAATGAAGAAAACATACATAATTATTATCATTGCTTGCACCATCTCAAGTCCATTTTTTTTCACAAACTCTGTACATCTTGTAGTGTTTAATTTTAAGTAAACTTTAACTTGATTGGTCTAAATCATTATGTTAGGAAGCATGAACACTTCATTTTGGCCAAAGTATCCATGATGGATATGTTTCGGACACGGACACGCAAAAATGAGTGGCCAATTTTTTTTATTACTATATTTTTTTTCAACATGTTCGAGATACGTTGGGACACGCGACCGACACACTAGAAACATGATTTGAGTTTTTTTCTTCTTTAAATCTTTAGAAACTTTTCAACAAATTTTATAAGAAATGAAGTTTTTTTTGTAATTTCAAAGAGATACGTGTTAAAGAGATAATATAAAAAGAGTTATAATCACTACATGGCTATAGGACATCAATATAAACATAATTTTGTACACGGTTACAAAATTATATACAAAATGGGATACAACTTTTATATGAAAGTAATTTGATGAGAAATAGGATCACGAAGGTAGGTTTCTTTGAAATTAAATGAAAATTGAGGTTACAAAGTGAGATATTTTTTTAAATTGTAATTGTAACCTTCATTGATTGCTGGATCATAAATGATTATGATGAATACATCAGTCTGATATTTGATATTTATTCAATGACTTCATGAAGTTAAATTGTTAGAATTATAAAAAAGATGAATTGAATGACTATTTTATTAATATATATTTATGTTATCATATGATCATATATGTAAAAAATAAATACGTAATATATAGTTTGTGTCCCAACGAGTCCGTCCTCTACTTTTTTTAAAAATTCCGTGTTGGCATGTCCGTGTTTGTGTTTCTTAGTCATCATGTACTCTTTCATGGTATAAGATAGTCATTTGTCCAAATTTTCAAGTTTCCTAATTATATGTCAACAAATGTTTATTTATTAGTCATAGCATGGCCAAAAGAAATGTCTGACACTTCTCTAAGTCCAAAATTAAAATTTTATTTATTAGTTATGAATATGGCTAAAAAAGTATTTGACATGTGACTCAAGGTGTTCGAGAAGTGTCGATGCCCGACACAAATACACCACTCTTCTTGAGAGTGTTTGTGCTTCTCATGTCCAAAAAAAAAGGACCACGCCAATCAATACCACAAATTGATCTACTGTTTACTTCGCAATTGTACTCAAACAAAAATCCTGTCCGAAAATCCTATATTCCATGTGATAACAATAACCTGCGGGTACTGTAAAGATGGAAGCAGAGGTTCGGGTAAGTCTGCTGGGAAGAAAGGATGCTCGTCTGGGCTCTTGTATCTGCCAACCTAATTTCCAAAAGAAATTCTATTAGAAAAAACACAACCCTAATTTTTTCCATGTTCTCGGCATTCTAAGTATGTCTATACAAATTAAATAACCTGGGCATGAAGCTTTTCTGTTTCCTTCACCAAGAACTCAACCAAAGAACCACCGAACCCATCCATGGAAAATTCATTGTGGTTATATGTGTTCTCATTGTAACTATATTGAGCTCTTTCCAAGAGGCTAAAGATTATGCTGTCCTCTTGCCTGATCAAACAGTGCCTTATACTTTCTAGAGTCAAGCTCTCACTCTCATCCATCCTTTTCTTTGTATGTCTGCATCAAATATAACTCAAGGTTAAAAGTTGACCTTCAAACACTTGAATAGTCAAAAAGGCTAAGGACTGGCCTTCATAATAATCGACTCAATACATACTAAAGTATTCAACTCAGAAAAAATTGGTAATAAGCGCAAAGCTTCACATGGCATTACTGGATTACCAATAATCAGCATAGATCATGCTCTCCACAAAACCAATTTATACTGAGCAGAAGACACAGAGAGTTTGTTTATTAGCATGGGAGATTTACTACCAATGTGGGACAAGCTCTGATAACACATAGTCAAAAGAAGTGATCCACTTCTTTAATTTGAGCAAGCAGTTCCTTGTAATGAACTCAAGTATCAAAGTATATGTGGACATAGACCATGCTGCTTGCTTGCATTATGACCAACTCTCTGCTTGCATACAAAGCACCAAAATAACTAACAACTAAATCACTAAACAACCATTACAAATAGTACCATGCGCTCCTCAATAGGATGATCTATTCGCAATTATTTGATTCGTTAGCCATTTTGACTCAAGATTTGAGTTCAAACAAATTAGTAATTACAGTTGCACACACACAAAGATAATGGAGTAACTTTACCGTTGCGCTAAGGCACACAAGATTTACAGTAAAAACACTAGCATTATGCAAGTGAGCCTCAAATATTTATGATAAGTATGTCAGCACCCACAAAATGCATATAGAGAATTCACTCTTTCTTCCCAGTCTGGGGTTCTGTAGATACATACAATAAATATACAATCCAGGTGGGTCAATGTCAATATATGTGACTATACAACACTACTTAAGAATCAAGACATCCAGAAAATAGCCATACCTGGAGGGAGAAGTGGAAGAAACTCGAAGTGTGCAATAAGCTTTTGTTTTGCCTGAAATTGATTGAAGGAGTTTCGGAGTGGTTTGATAGGCGAAATTCGAGTCGGATTTTGGGTAATTTAGAGATTTGGGGGCTAAAATGACACGAAAGGCAGCTTCTGATAGCTTTGCCTCCATTGATGGTTGTTTGTGTGTGTGTGTGAGAGAGGGAGAGGGAGAGGGAGAGGGAGAGACTGAGAGTGAGAGTGAGAGTGAGAGTGAGAGAGAGTGATAGACGCAGAATCAAGCGCCGAAGCGTACACCTACTAATGGATGGGCTAGTGATGGTCACGGTTTTCGTCAAGAGTTAATCTCAAATTGCACCCAAAAATGGTTTGAATTTTAATTTGTATCATAAAAATTTGTATTAATATCTACTTCAAGCTAATAGCCCTTATTTTGCCACTTAAAATTAAATAAATAAATTATACATAGACCCCTCATACTTGTCATTAAATCACCTAAACCTCTCACGTTTAAAATATTATATCTACATTCTTTGAGAATCCAAATATAACTAAAAATATTTTTTCAATTAGACATTCAAATAATTCTGTTTTAAGTGATGTATTGCATTGGATATAAAGAACATTATATAAATACCTCAATTATATTGGACATTCAAATGATAAGCTTGATTTTGAATTTTAAAATATAACGGCCTACAAAATAAAGAGTGGTATGAAATTATAATTTTTTTATTAGGATGAAATCATATTTTTTAACAGTTTATATTAATAGATATTAACGACAAGGGGTTATATGTTATATGTGCACAAACATCAAGAGATGTAAGAGTAATATTTTAAACGTGAGGGGTCTAAATAATTAAGTGATAAGCGTAAGAATCTCGGGGTAATTTATCTATTTAGTTTTAGACAGTAAATTGAGGGTGTAAATAAGATTTTTTATTTTTGAGGGAACAAATTAATTCGAACGATATTTCGGAGTGCAATTTACAATTAACCCTTTTAGTTATACAAAAATACTCATCATTTTTTTTTAAAAAAAATTGATTTTAGTATAAAACTTTCAAAAAGTAAAATTAATAGGAATAAAAACCAGAATAGGCAAGGCTTGAATCCACAAAAGTATTGATGAATTTGAATTTTGACAATTTTGTTGGGTCAAGTCATAAAGGTTTATTTTTCATAAATATTATAATCTCGACATGGATGACCTATTTCTTAACGAAATGAGAAAGGAGTTCTTGATCGTTGAATAAAAAAAAAATAATGATCATAATATTTCAATAGCTAAGGATTTTTTTTTTTAGAGGTTCATATTAAACACTAGTAGATCTGAAAACGCAACTCATTTAATTAATTATGTCTTATCAACCTAATTTATTTATTTTCATATCGTGTTCATGTTAACTCTAGTAACTGGTGAATAACAAATTTAACACAAGTTTTAAGTATTATTTTACATTATCTCCAAATCAAACTCACCCTCAATACTTTTTTGATAAGTTAGAAATAACTTAACAAATATAAATAAAAAAATTATCTTTTGCATAAAAATTATGTCGATACTTGAAAAAAAAATTTGATATTTTATTCCCATAAAATTAGGTAAACGTATTAATCATGGTTGACACTAACTAACTCATTTATTATTTGTATTAATAAATAGTGTCATTTACGAGTTCATTTTAATAAATAAATAATTCTAATTTATTAATTTCATGTCCATTTCTAATAACCTATTGTGTCAAAAATAACAACCCACGTGCATGGTTCACCATTCACCTTAAAAGTTGCCTCAAATACACATCAGCATCGAGTCAAAAATCCAATTAAAGGGGCATCCCATATCAAAAGGAATTAAAGATTANAAATACACATCAGCATCGAGTCAAAAATCCAATTAAAGGGGCATCCCATATCAAATGGAATTAAAGGTTAAAATGTAAAGGACTTTGGCCGTGTCACTTCTCCATCTGTGCTGCTGGTGGAGGGCAATGACTGAGCTTGGCTGCTTCTTATTGAGCCAAGCTGTTCTTTTTTTCCCCCGAACGATTGGGTCACAACATTTTCATAGATGAGTAAAAGGTGTAAAATCCACTAAGAAAAATGTTAAGCAATTCAAATTTGGGATCCCAAATTATTAGTGAATCCCATTTTAAAAAGCTAATGGAATGGAAATCATTCATCCAGTGATCCCCATTCTCTTGGAATGCCATTTGGGCTGCGTAGGATCTTCCATTCCGCTAAGAAGATAACATTGAAAACATCTGGAGAGTTATAGACTCAATTACAGCTTAGTTTTCTTCTATTGGTAGAGGCAGCCACCAAGTTTGCTGCTTGGTTAGCACTTCAGGGGCTATAGATCTTGCCGCACTTCTGATATCATCCACCAAAGCTGCACCTTGAGTTCCCAGAAACTGCTAGTAAAAACACTTCTGCACAAGGCAAGAAGCAGGATGCTTCTCCCATCCCTCCTGCAGCCAAAGAGAATTCAGGGGAAAAAAAAAGGAAATACATAGGCCATGCGTTTATAAGTGAAGACCACACATTTATCCCCAGCCTCTTTTTTTTTTTTATATTGCAATAAAGGGTGTTCGGAACAGCTTATGTCCACCTCAACTAAATCTCTATCAAAGACAAACCATCCACAGGGCTAAGGGATTAACTTGGCCCCAACAAAGTTGTCAAGTTCAAGACGTCTAAGTTTCCAACTCTTCCCAAGAGTCTGCCGGACTGCATTTTAGATGTCCTCAAAACTAAACAGACATTACTTGAATCATATATTTCATGAACATGAGACTGAGGGAAGAAAAACATAGCTCAAAACCTCCATATAAAGAACAAATAAGTTCGAATCCAAATCTATATTCAGTGCAAGCAAGATTTATCTGACTTCAACCAAATTCTATCCTATTTTTTCATGGGTTCCATAAATGGTTTAAAGTCAATGCAATCGAAGCTATATTTCACACCAATTGGAATTAAAGAACAAAATCAAATTGGTATTCAGTCAAATATATGTTGCATTTACCAAAAATTCCAAAACGTAGAATATCCCCAAACAACTCCTAAACAAACGTCAGCCTCTGTAACTGGGGTACAAAGGAGATACCAAACTCCCCTTGTTTTTTATAGGTCAGAACATAAGTTTATGAAGTTAGGTTATAGTACAAAAAAATAGAATCAATCATAAAATATTTAAAAATCGAGAATAAATAAAATATTTTTTTGATACAAATCCGCTACAATGCAACACCAACCCACTTCTTCCGACACAATTAACGGCCCTAGTTCGCATCAGCAGTGTAAACATAAACCGCTAAAGGGTTTCCGAAATTGCAAACACTATTAACTTTCTAACAGAGATTCAATGGCCACAATTCATGAATAATAAAATTATCAGTAAGAAAGTTTCCAATTAAAGGTGCTTACGAGGCATGAGAAAAGTATATAAAGCAATACGAACAAACATACAATAGAAGTTATAGATTTCGAGTGGCAGAGCCCGCGAAACCATCATCGCCCAAATTGAATTGACGAATAAGTCAATTGTTTTTTAGTTTGGCTCAGGTGGCGGGCAGTCTTCATCGCAGTTTTAGAGAAGAAGGCCATGATTGGTGGTGAGTGAGCAAAGCCGCCTGCAGCCTACCATGGAGATGGTCTGGTTGGGTGACTCTTTCCTCACTCATCCCTCGCCGCCGCCTTCTCCACTACCACCGCTCAGATAAGATCAAGTAGTGTAATTCTCTCTATAGGGTTTTCTTCTCCTTTTATTCACTCTTTCCACTGCAGTCTCCTTTTGAATTCCCCAAAACACCCCCCCGCCCCAGTTTAATTTAGGGTAACTTGTAATTTGACCCCTTCAACTATTGAATTTTTTATATTGTCCTTTCAACTAATTTGATTATTTCACATTACCCCTATCACAAACTTTCTTTATTTTTTGGAAGAAAATTGATGACATGTCAGAGAAAAGTGAAAAACATTACATAGTTTAGAAGACAAAATAAAATAATTTTTTGTTAAATATGTAATCGACGTTAGTAATTGAGGTAATATGAAACTAATCACATAGTTGGTGATATAATATAAAAAATACGATAGTTGAGGGGACAAAATAAAAAAAACAGTCCTAGTTTAAGCGGCCAAATTATAATTTTATCTTCAATATATATATTTTGTATATAGTAAATGGATATGCAGATATAACCCTCTGCATATTTACCCCTAAGCACCGCACTATATATATATATTTTTGATACAATAAATGAATATACAAATATAATCGCTCTATATATTCGTTAAGGAGTATTGTTCTTCAGCACCGCATAATTATTTGTAAGAGATTCCATCACATTTATGTCAAGACTGAAGCTAATGTCTCACCATGTGTTCTAGACATTGAAGAATAAGTTTAACCCCTCTGAACTGTCACATATGGGGAGACTCAAACCCAGTTATTAAGTGAGAAAATCCAAATTCTTATTCATTAGGCCAATCGCTTGGTGTTATATTTATACTATATACTATGTACTACTAACAATAACTATTGTCTAAATATATTATATAATATTAAAAAATAAAATATTGATTGTATAATACTTATATTTTAAATAATTAATAAATTTTATATTTTTAATTACACAATTTAAAACTAAAGTAAATAAGGAATAAATAAAAAAAAGGTAAATGAGAAAGAATAGAAAGATAAGTGTAAATTGATATAGTTGTTTGAGATTGTAAGGCGTGTTAATTAAAATAATACTTTTGAGAGAAAAAAAAATTAGAATGAATTTTATATTATTGGATCAAAATAAAGAATAGAAAAGATATCAGAGGTGAAANTAATACTTTTGAGAGAAAAAAAAATTAGAATGAATTTTATATTATTGGATCAAAATAAAGAATAGAAAAGATATGAGAGGTGATATTCATTATATATGTTTGCTATTCTGTTCACGAATAGCGTCTCTTGCTTCTTCATTTTCGACTAGCAAGTTCTGTTTTGTTCTACTCACTTTGATTCCCCTACATTGGTATGTTGACAGTTATTGTACAATAAAAAATGATAATTTAATTTTTTTTGTTTAAATATTAAATAGATATTCAATAACTCATTAAAACAACTTAACTTTTTTTTTTTAAAAAATGATTAATTGTATTAGAAGTCCCAAAAGTTTTACATTTATTTTACTTTGGTCTTTAATATTTCAATTGCATCATTTTTGTCTCTGTAGTATTGAATATATTTTTATGTAGTCCTTTAAGCAGACAACATTTAAATTACTAATAGTTATTTTATTATAAATTTTCATGTGATACATAAATATGCAAAAAATAATAATTTAGATAATTTTTGACTAAAAATTTGATAATTCTTGATAAAAAATGTGTAATATAGGTATTTTTTGACAAATTTTGGATAGCTTACAATAAAAATGTATAATTTGGATAGCTCAGTGCCAAAATTTGAGTAAAAATTTGATGAAGAGTTATCTAATTATTTTTTAATCATATTTAAATAATACATAATAAATTTATAATAAAAAAATTATTAACGATCTAAACTTTGTCTATTTAAGGGATTATATAGAAACACGCAACTGAAATATTTGAGAAGTTCGAGAACAATTAACCTAAAAAAAAATTTTGAGAAAGAGTAATTCTACTTTTTTCCTAATACTCCAATTTCTCTCTCTCTCTCTCTCTCTCTCTCTCTAAATTTGCAAACAAGCTTTTTTTTTTTTTTTTGATCTCAAACAAGCTTTGGTCTCCACTTTCGTACAAATTCTTTCATTTTCTCTGTAAATCATCACCCCATCCAAACAAGAGCTCTTCTATGCGTTCAACTAACATCGAAGTCAGATCACTACTGCTCCTGCTCCTGTGCAAAGCCACTAACACACAAAAGGGCTCTGCCGATCATAATGTTGAAATATCCAACTTATTGACTGAATAATTTGAGCTTCCAGGTAATTCCCCCAAAAACCTTTATCTTCCTCCTCATCTGAACTTACTTCTGATCGTTAAACGTTTGTGTGATGTTGAAATTCTCTGTATTTCGATGCAAGTACCGTTTGAGTTTCTCAAAGTAAAATTTATCAGTTTTACTTGATTTAGTGATATGCTGGTTCTTATTTACATGTAAATCTTGAATTAGACATGCCCATAACTTTTGATAATTTACAACAAAAACATGAAAAAGTTCCCATTGCCATGCACGCAGAGTATTTCTGTTCCCATCATTTTTTTTTGTTACTTCTGCGGTTTGTAACTCTTCCTATTCTCTTTTATCCCTTCCAATTTTTTTTGTGTATCATATTATTGAGGCTTTCATTCCATGTTTTGTTTTACCTGATTTTGTTCCGAGGTGAATTTGATCGACCTTTGTTCTTCCCATTGCTGGTTTAGTTGCAACTTTTTTTTTTGGCAACATTGGCAATTTGGAGACTGTACTTGTCAGATTACAAATCTGTTGGTATATTATTCTTATTGCTTTTTTGGTGAATCATTGTTGGATTACAGTCTAATAAAAATGAGCTTGAACATAATAGGTTGCTTGAAGACTTTAAAATAGCTAAGATGGATGATGAGATGATTACGTTGCATAATGTCATGCCAGTGGAGATTGCAATGAAAAGGGAGTTAGAGTACAGAAGGAAGATGGAGGCATTAAGAAAGCAACGTCAGAGTTGTACAACGAAACCTCTGGAGCCTTTGGAGGTGAGGTTTCTGTTGAACTAATTCCACCAGATACCCAACTTTAACAGGCTTTGAATTTGGCTTGGATTCCACACAAAATATGTATCCTGCAGACATACTCAGCTTTATGCTATGTTTGGTAAGAATGATAAAAATTTGAAAGGATAGAAAAATAGAAAGAGTAAGTTTTTCATCTTTTGTGTTTGGTAAGAAGGATGGAAAAGTAGAAGGAATAGATTTGTTATTATTTTATTTGGTATGAAAAAAAAAGAATATTATTGCTAATGAACTATCAAAAATACCCTTAATAGAATATGAATAATCTATTGGCTTGAGACATGAATTCCAAAGGAGTAAATGACAATTAGCCATTACATAAATGCTACGGGACCCCATTTTGACCAACATATCAGGCATTGTTGCCATTTTTCGCTCGAAAACAGAGGGATAAAAAATGGTGGATTGCTTTTCGCTCCATTTTTCCTTTCCTCCATCTTTCATTTCCCTCCATCTTTCCTTTCTAATCAAACAAAAGAAAACTACATTTTTCTATCCTATTTTTCATCCACCATTTTCCTTCCATCCTATTTTCACCCATGTCAAACAGGGGATTGGTGTAATCTGGGTTCTGAGTAGTTATTACAATACAAAAGAACATGCATTGGAGTTTGGCCTTTGAAATGTTTTTCTTTTAGTGTTTTCCTATTTGAATACCTTTAAAAAGTTAACAAAGTTGGCGTTATCAACCTATGAGTACAACTTGCCCTAGAAAACTGGCTTGCAAAGAAAGGAGGTCAAAGAGTTCAAAGTTATACATCTAGTCTTATTTTTAAACGACGTGGGATTGTAACATTCCACCACACTTTTGCGTCCACGACGGTTTACTCTATCAGTACTGATCTAACGATAATCCTTTCACTTTGACAACCCTTTCACTTTGATAGCTCCACTCACCAATCAGTATTCAATAAGATAGCACTATGCCTATACATAATACCAAATCATTTTAATTTAGCCTANTCTATCAGTACTGATCTAACGATAATCCTTTCACTTTGACAACCCTTTCACTTTGACAGCTCCACTCACCAATCAGTATTCAATAAGATAGCACTATGCCTATACATAATACCAAATCATTTTAATTTAGCCAATAGGTTGCCTCTTTCATGACTCAATAACCATGAGTCACAGCTCATATTGCGTTAGATCCTATACTCGATGTGGTGCCTAGCTTTGATTCTAATTGTTATGAACCCATGAGTATAACTTGGGAAGAGTGTCCAAGAAGTCATATACACACATCTTGTCTTATTTTTTACTTNCTCAATAACCATGAGTCACAGCTCATATTGCGTTAGATCCTATACTCGATGTGGTGCCTAGCTTTGATTCTAATTGTTATGAGCCCATGAGTATAACTTGGGAAGAGTGTCCAAGAAGTCATATACACACATCTTGTCTTATTTTTTACCTGTGAGGGATCGTAATAGAAGGACATTAGGTTTTCTTTCAAACCAAAGAGCAAAACCAAGTCTTCACCCAAATTTTTTGTCATTCTGCTCGGTCGAGGGATATAGTTTAGTTAAATTCCACATACCCATATCCTTTTTTCATTAATTAGTCCATGTGAATTTTATTCTTTTCCTTCCCCTTGCCTTTCCAGTAACAGTAATCATGTCACTTTCATAGGGATTCTTCTATTGGTCTTCATTGTTCATAAAACCATCCTAATCTGTTTTCTCTTAACTTATCAGGTGCATCTATAGGTTTTCTTAACTGGATTATAGTTATATTCCCGGGGAAAATGAGGAATTCTATTCTGNTTGAAAGGATAGAAAAATAGAAAGAGTAAGTTTTTCATCTTTTGTGTTTGGTAAGAAGGATGGAAAAGTAGAAGGAATAGATTTGTTATTATTTTATTTGGTATGAAAAAAAAAGAATATTATTGCTAATGAACTATCAAAAATACCCTTAATAGAATATGAATAATCTATTGGCTTGAGACATGAATTCCAAAGGAGTAAATGACAATTAGCCATTACATAAATGCTACGGGACCCCATTTTGACCAACATATCAGGCATTGTTGCCATTTTTCGCTCGAAAACAGAGGGATAAAAAATGGTGGATTGCTTTTCGCTCCATTTTTCCTTTCCTCCATCTTTCATTTCCCTCCATCTTTCCTTTCTAATCAAACAAAAGAAAACTACATTTTTCTATCCTATTTTTCATCCACCATTTTCCTTCCATCCTATTTTCACCCATGTCAAACAGGGGATTGGTGTAATCTGGGTTCTGAGTAGTTATTACAATACAAAAGAACATGCATTGGAGTTTGGCCTTTGAAATGTTTTTCTTTTAGTGTTTTCCTATTTGAATACCTTTAAAAAGTTAACAAAGTTGGCGTTATCAACCTATGAGTACAACTTGCCCTAGAAAACTGGCTTGCAAAGAAAGGAGGTCAAAGAGTTCAAAGTTATACATCTAGTCTTATTTTTAAACGACGTGGGATTGTAACATTCCACCACACTTTTGCGTCCACGACGGTTTACTCTATCAGTACTGATCTAACGATAATCCTTTCACTTTGACAACCCTTTCACTTTGATAGCTCCACTCACCAATCAGTATTCAATAAGATAGCACTATGCCTATACATAATACCAAATCATTTTAATTTAGCCTATAGGTTGCCTCTTTCATGACTCAATAACCATGAGTCACAGCTCATATTGCGTTAGATCCTATACTCGATGTGGTGCCTAGCTTTGATTCTAATTGTTATGAGCCCATGAGTATAACTTGGGAAGAGTGTCCAAGAAGTCATATACACACATCTTGTCTTATTTTTTACCTGTGAGGGATCGTAATAGAAGGACATTAGGTTTTCTTTCAAACCAAAGAGCAAAACCAAGTCTTCACCCAAATTTTTTGTCATTCTGCTCGGTCGAGGGATATAGTTTAGTTAAATTCCACATACCCATATCCTTTTTTCATTAATTAGTCCATGTGAATTTTATTCTTTTCCTTCCCCTTGCCTTTCCAGTAACAGTAATCATGTNTTGAAAGGATAGAAAAATAGAAAGAGTAAGTTTTTCATCTTTTGTGTTTGGTAAGAAGGATGGAAAAGTAGAAGGAATAGATTTGTTATTATTTTATTTGGTATGAAAAAAAAAGAATATTATTGCTAATGAACTATCAAAAACACCCTTAATAGAATATGAATAATCTATTGGCTTGAGACATGAATTCCAAAGGAGTAAATGACAATTAGCCATTACATAAATGCTACGGGACCCCATTTTGACCAACATATCAGGCATTGTTGCCATTTTTCGCTCGAAAACAGAGGGATAAAAAATGGTGGATTGCTTTTTGCTCCATTTTTCCTTTCCTCCATCTTTCATTTCCCTCCATCTTTCCTTTCTAATCAAACAAAAGAAAACTACATTTTTCCATCCTATTTTTCATCCACCATTTTCCTTCCATCCTATTTTCACCCATGTCAAACAGGGCATTGGTGTAATCTGGGTTCTGAGTAGTTATTACAATACAAAAGAACACGCATTGGAGTTTGGCCTTTGAAATGTTTTTCTTTTAGTGTTTTCCTAGTTCAATACCTTTAAAAAGTTAACAAAGTTGGCGTTATCAACCTATGAGTACAACTTGCCCTAGAAAACTGGCTTGCAAAGAAAGGAGGTCAAAGAGTTCAAAGTTATACATCTAGTCTTATTTTTAAACGACGTGGGATTGTAACATTCCACCACACTTTTGCGTCCACGACGGTTTACTCTATCAGTACTGATCTAACGATAATCCTTTCACTTTGACAACCCTTTCACTTTGACAGCTCCACTCACCAATCAGTATTCAATAAGATAGCACTATGCCTATACATAATACCAAATCATTTTAATTTAGCCAATAGGTTGCCTCTTTCATGACTCAATAACCATGAGTCACAGCTCATATTGCGTTAGATCCTATACTCGATGTGGTGCCTAGCTTTGATTCTAATTGTTATGAGCCCATGAGTATAACTTGGGAAGAGTGTCCAAGAAGTCATATACACACATCTTGTCTTATTTTTTACCTGTGAGGGATCGTAATAGAAGGACATTAGGTTTTCTTTCAAACCAAAGAGCAAAACCAAGTCTTCACCCAAATTTTTTGTCATTCTGCTCGGTCGAGGGATATAGTTTAGTTAAATTCCACATACCCATATCCTTTTTTCATTAATTAGTCCATGTGAATTTTATTCTTTTCCTTCCCCTTGCCTTTCCAGTAACAGTAATCATGTCACTTTCATAGGGATTCTTCTATTGGTCTTCATTGCTCATAAAACCATCTTAATCTGTTTTCTCTTAACTTATCAGGTGCATCTATAGGTTTTCTTAACTGGATTATAGTTATATTCCCGGGGAAAATGAGGAATTCTATTCTGTTTATAAGATTCCAGGATGAATTATCTTCCATGATTATTTCATTTCATTGTCTTTTGTCATGTTCATATGGTTGTTTCACAGGTTACTGCTTTGATAAATGGTAAAAAGAAAAATTGAAAGCAGTAGAACAGCCTATTGGTATGACGATTGGATGGGGGTAGAATCTGTCCCTTCTGGACCATATAACTTTGTGCAGGAACAGCCCAACATTACGTAATCTACCAAAAAAATTTGTACTAATATCAGGAAACTTTAGCAAGAATATTTGTTTTAACCTCCCCCTGAAATACCTAGCATATTAGCTAAGCGGGCAATTGTAACTGTGAAATGGTATGAAAATGCGGACACAGATCAACAACCATATGACTGGCTTGTGAATTTCATGTGGTGTATGCTTCCTAATTGCTGCATTTCTTAATCTTCTATCTGTTATATATGAGTTGATGTAGATTGTTATTGCAAAACTAGGATCAAGCTGACAGTTTCTTCATTGAATTGATATGATGAATAGGGCAGCTTGTTGGACTGAATCTATTTCATAGCTTCATTTTGGGCATCCATATCTAAAGACTTAGTGAATGTTCCACGTTTTTGCATTATTGTGAGTCAGACTGCATCATGTTTTATGATTGTCATTCTGAGAGTATTATAGTGTTGTGCCTATTCTTATGTTTTTTGGTTTGGGTTGGAGTTCTTGTCTGATTCTGTACTTCTTTACTTCATTCATTAATAATTTTTTTCCCTATATAAAAAAAAAAATGAAAACAGATAAGGCANCTGCATCATGTTTTATGATTGTCATTCTGAGAGTATTATAGTGTTGTGCCTATTCTTATGTTTTTTGGTTTGGGTTGGAGTTCTTGCCTGATTCTGTACTTCTTTACTTCATCATTAATAATTTTTTTCCCTATATAAAAAAAAAATGAAAACAGATAAGGCAAGTGGGTCAATTATAAAAGATAAGTCAATTGGGGCAATCATTTGGATCTATTTATATTGTTTCTTTTACCTGTAAGTGCTGTTTATATTGATAAATGCAATGCAATGCAAGTGGGGCAATCATTTGGATATATTTATATTGTTTCTTTTACCTGTAAGTGCTGTTTATAAATGCAATGCAATGCTCTGGTATGTTTTTATNTCATTTGGATCTATTTATATTGTTTCTTTTACCTGTAAGTGCTGTTTATATTGATAAATGCAATGCAATGCAAGTGGGGCAATCATTTGGATATATTTATATTGTTTCTTTTACCTGTAAGTGCTGTTTATATTGATAAATGCAATGCAATGCTCTGGTATGTTTTTATAGTTGGTGTTCATGCATGGGCGAAGGCAGAAATTCAAAATTGGGTGGCCCAGTGAAGAGTGGAACAAAATACAGTATAGGATTGACAGTCCCTAGTTGAAACAATTCATATGTGAAGCAGGCCCAATGTAAAAATATTCTAAAAGTTTGTAAAAACAAAAAGACCAAGAGGAAATTCCTAAAAACTTAGGGGTTGCCCTCTTCAGTAGTTTTACTGTGGCTTGGCCTGTGATTATGAAGGGGAAAACTTATATTTTAACCATTAACATATGTAAATGAGATATGTTAGAAACATTTTTCTTTTTTTTTTTTTGTAGAAAACTCTTTTCATGCGGAAGGTATTTCATTATTCTTGTATCTGATATAAAAGAATGACAAGATTTGAATCTGCAAACTTTTACTACTACAGGATTACGAATATACTGGTATTTCTGTGCTTCTTTGTTTTACATGTTCTATGTTCTTGCCTGATAGATTTGTTGGTTTGACAATATCCCACAAAAGTGAGAAATCTCTTGATTTACTGGTCTCTCATAAGTATTCCTGTACTACTTTCCCTAAATTGACAGCAATGAGAATTTGATTGCCTCCAATTACCATTGATTCTTAGTGCTTCCATAAGGTTTTTTTGTCGTTGCAGGGACATCTTTCTATTCAAGCAGGAATAAAGAGAAAAAGACCAGATGGCAACTGCCAAGGCGTTTCTCTCCAGTGGCCTTCTTCGGGTCGCCAAGCCTTTCAAAAACATTGTGCTGGCCTTGTCTGCAAGCCCTGTCAGGTGTCTTTCTCTACTTTGTTTCATCTCAAGAATCATTGTGAGGGTCAAACACACAAAGGCAAATTACTTCAGTTGAAGAAAATAGGAACACCTTTAAGCAACCCACTCTGTTGTGAACTATGTAATGCTTTTTGTTCAAGTGGACCAACATTGGAACAGCATCTTAAGGGGACAAAACATGCTTCTTGCCTCCAAGAGATTGAGAATGCGAAACAGACTAAAGCACAGGCTTTGGCTGCAAATAGTAGATAACAAGCACTCAAATGGGAGATTTGATTTTGAACTTAGGTCAGAGAATTCAGCTGGCTAAGCTTTGACATTGTCTTCATAATTCTGTTAGCAAGTACTTTCTTCCTCTGATCTTTTATTTATCAGGAAACCGATATTACTTGGATTAATTTGTGTATTAACCTTGTCTGGAATCTCAAATGTATATATGACTGGATCAAAGTAGGACTTTAGAAATAAGCTTGTAATTTTGGAAAGAATTATGACTACAAACTTTTATGTAAGCAACTTATCAAAGTACGATGCTTAAACTGACAAACTGTTTTTTTTGCTGGTGTGTGATCTGATTCCAAGAGATTGTTTGATTGACATGATGGAGTCGATTAGGGATGTTCCCAAAAGATTGTGTGAATCATTAATGTATGGGCTTTTGCTTCTTTTAGATAAATCGTGTTTTCCCTATGGCCTATTAGTGATTAGTTGGTTGAATGATGGTATCACTTTTGACTTCTATTAATCTACTAGTTCCTTATTTTCACCGACTTGAATCTTTATAACCATCAAACTTAAGTCCTCTCAGTGTTAGTCTACCATTCTGAGTAAATTCACATGGTCGATTGATGGCCGAGGCTCAAATGAAAGGGTGCAAATTCAGGGAGTGCTGGTCTGTGTCAGACACTTACCTTGGATTACCACTGACGTGATCTTAGTGTGCTCTTCTTGGACTATGCTTTTGCCAATGAACCCTTGTATAGCGGGTCCCCTTCTTGGGATGTTGATAGGGCTTTCCACTTCCCCTCTCCTGCCCTTTCTGGGAGAGGATACAAAATTGAGTTTTGTGTAGGCCTTTTGAATTCAGACTGTACTTAGTGGGATATGTTTGATTCACTGATTTTCTTATAGAATAATTACACATGAATTACTAAACGTTATATTTAATTGGCTTCTTATTGTTTATTTGCCAATACACTAGTGCGAATTATCATTCCACATACAAACTTTCCCTGAGCATGAATTTCCTAGCTTTCTTATAAGCCTTCTCCAAGTATTTTCTGGTCCTGACTAAGTCTAGTTTGACATCTTGGGTCAGATATGTACCCATCTTAGACCAATTTCCATTTAGAATGGCTCCTGGGTTACTTAACTCCAAGCTATCTCTTGCATATTTATCCATCAGGCTGCTCTCCTGTGCTTCAATGTCATACTCTATATACTCTAATCCCAAACTAATTGCGAGCTTTCCAAAACATATTTCTGCTAACCAGTCAAATCCAATCGGTACCACCTGCATGAACACTGCCCCAGGACGGAGGAACAACTCATGTGTCAGTCCTGCACCATGCACCCCCATCATTGCATGGCTAGCATCAATGAGCCTAAAAGCTTCATGCAAAGGGGTCTTATGTGTTGGCTCAAAAATAACCACATCAAACCCCACGTCCTCTGCTGCTTCCTGGACATCGTCTTGGTTTAGTATCCTGCGGTTGCTTTCACGGCTAACCATTACCAGCTGTGGCCGAGCTTTGAGTTGCTTGGATGGTAATTCATGACTTTGGCTGTATGTAGTAGCCAGGAGTGCACGGAAATCTAGGATGGACTTTGAGTGGGGACCAGGTAGTAATGTGGGGTTCACAGTCATGGGACCATGTGATATGAGACCAACAGTTGCTGATGGGAAGCAATGTGTGATTGTTTCATCATCAAGGTTGATGATTGGATGGCTGGTGAAGCGATGAAGTAGCTTGGCATACTTAAGCAGCCACCCTTCGTTGCAGTTGACAACCACAAGGATGATTTCCTGGTTGGGGAGCTGNTGATTGGATGGCTGGTGAAGCGATGAAGTAGCTTGGCATACTTAAGCAGCCACCCTCCGTTGCAGTTAACAACCACAAGGATGATTTCCTGGTTGGGGAGCAGTGAATTGACAGTAAGAAAGAGAGGAATGAATCCGTCGTTAAAATCATGCAGAAAATTTCCAGTGTACCCACCCGCACTGAATACTAAGGCAGGGATACGGTGTATAATTGCACAGGAAGTGTTGGGTGGGGCTGTGGTGAGGGTAAGCTCCCTGATGAGGGACATCACTTGATTTTGCCATTTACGAGGGTAAGGACGGATCTTTTCCAATTGCCGTGGGGTTGAATTTGTGGGGTCCACTGCAGATAATGTTGCTGTTGTTGGATCCAAGACAGTTGAACGGTTGAGATAGCATACATCGTACTCATAATGAGAACGATCACATTTGATTGGCTCAGTGACCTTTGATCTTTGCTTTGAAAGGTTTTGTTCTGTAAATGAGGTAATCACAGCATATAAAAAAGTAAAACCAGAGACGGGGAAAGATAGTGAAGAAAAATATGAGTAACAAATGAGCAAAAGAAAACATTAATTGCCTAAGTTTATTCTATTTTTCTTTTATTTTTCATTTTTGTTGAAATGTTAGTTTATTGTGTTTATATAGTGGTTGAGGATATCAGAAGTCGATGATCGGTCACTCTTGGGAGTTCTAAAATAAATGCAACAGTGATTGAAAGATATTCAAAATAATTTTGGGCAGTAACTCTTCATGTATTATGGTTAAGGTTAAACCTCTTCTTTCGCCTGTCTGTTTCCTTCCTGTTTGGTGAAGGTGCAGGTCTTGCGACTATGATGTTATGCTTTTATAGAAAGAGATTTAAAGAAGAGCATATAATGGAGAAAGAAAAGATGTATGTACCGATTTTATTTTACCTTATCATTTTTCGTATTATTGATGGGTGTTTTGGAAGTTCAATCTCAAATAATTATTTCATCTATTTCTGGAGTTATTTGTTCTTTTATTTCCTTCCTCTGAAATATTACTTAATATTGTTTTCTTTGAAATATTGATTATGTTGTTGGAATGGTATGCACAGGGTTATCGGAAAAGTTGAATTCTGGTGATCATCAAAATAAAAGGGATTTTGTTTCCTGCTTGATCATGTAATATATACATATATGATTGTTTATTTCTATTTGTTTCCCGCTTGATCTTATATGTCTTGATAAATTGATTACAAACCATTCTATTTGGTGATTATAATTATCCTTTGAGTATGCCTCTTCAGTTGATCCAAAACTGCACTTTGTGAAGTCCATTGCTACCTATTAGGTATTGGTCTAGCTATCGTATATATGTTCTCTTGCATAGGCTGTTTAATTTGTTGGTCCCCTGCTTGTCCCTTTATTTTGCATGATTAATGCATAGAAATGTTACCAAAAGCTGATGTAAAGAAAACAGATTGTGTGGCTGTGCTTTTCATGCTTGTAATCAAATTTAGTAAGCGACTGAGTTACATATATAAAACTTAAGCAATTACATTGGCCTACGAACTCTTGTAATTGAAATGATTATTAGCAAGAATGTTTACATTAAGCATATATGCATTGCGGCTTAGTTTGAAATGTATTTCGTGTGACAAAGTGAAACAAATCTTAACAAAATTGTATTAGAGCCTTTTATGATAATATGATAATTGTATTCTCTGCCATATGCATGTAGCTCACTTAGAAGTATTTGGTGCATTCTCACTTACACCATTTTTCTATGTTTTAAAGCATAAATATCTAATTATTGAGACTCATTCTCGAAAAAAATTGAGTACCTTGAAATTGTGATAAATTACCGCTGATAGTCTTATCTTCAGTCCTTTTTGAATATGTTACTGATGATATGGAGATTTTGAAAGTGATATCAAGAAGGAAGACGAATATTAACACCATCAAGCATATGGCCAGAGTTGTCGGACCTTTTTCCTTCATTGCTTGTGACCCTGCAGCGTCCCTCCTAAAAACCTGAAAACAAATTACTGAGGAAAATGTTGAGGTATATAAACCTTAACTGTCTAAGTTACACTTGAAAGTTGAGATATTTGTAGAAAATTCATGCATTTTGTAGGAAACAAATTTTTTGTGACAATACTGGAAACAGAACAAAGCTTAGGTTGTATCAAAATCTTGCATTCTTTATGGAAGTTTCTTCTTTGATTGATCTAATGACTGTAGAACAATTATTTTAAAAAATCAAGTTAGCTAGTTATGGGACCAATTTTCCTACATTATTGTGACTCTAAATGTCTTAACATGAAAAATTGAGATGACTAGCCTAGGGAAAACAAAAAATCTCAGAGATCAATCCGGGAAGATTGTGAACAAGAACAATAAAACAACCAGAGGGAACCTTTGAATGTAAAATGTTCCTTAAACAAGCAAAAAATATCCTAGTGCAGAATTTAAAGAATAGAAGTAAGTAATAGAGAAAGGAAATTAGGGTTACTCACCTGAACTTCAGAAAAGAGAAGGCTACTACTGAGAGAAAAGAGAGTCCTTGCTAGAGGAAAGAGCCCTTGTAGTAGTGGAGGTGTAGAGAGAGAATTTAGACTAGCCCATGTCAAGAAGATTACAGAAATCTACCTCCATCAATTGAGCCACATGGTGCCATTTTGGAGTTTAGGTTGTNAGTAAGCGACTGAGTTACATATATAAAACTTAAGCAATTACATTGGCCTACGAACTCTTGTAATTGAAATGATTATTAGCAAGAATGTTTACATTAAGCATATATGCATTGCGGCTTAGTTTGAAATGTATTTCGTGTGACAAAGTGAAACAAATCTTAACAAAATTGTATTAGAGCCTTTTATGATAATATGATAATTGTATTCTCTGCCATATGCATGTAGCTCACTTAGAAGTATTTGGTGCATTCTCACTTACACCATTTTTCTATGTTTTAAAGCATAAATATCTAATTATTGAGACTCATTCTCGAAAAAAATTGAGTACCTTGAAATTGTGATAAATTACCGCTGATAGTCTTATCTTCAGTCCTTTTTGAATATGTTACTGATGATATGGAGATTTTGAAAGTGATATCAAGAAGGAAGACAAATATTAACACCATCAAGCATATGGCCAGAGTTGTCGGACCTTTTTCCTTCATTGCTTGTGACCCTGCAGCGTCCCTCCTAAAAACCTGAAAACAAATTACTGAGGAAAATGTTGAGGTATATAAACCTTAACTGTCTAAGTTACACTTGAAAGTTGAGATATTTGTAGAAAATTCATGCATTTTGTAGGAAACAAATTTTTTGTGACAATACTGGAAAGAGAACAAAGCTTAGGTTGTATCAAAATCTTGCATTCTTTATGGAAGTTTCTTCTTTGATTGATCTAATGACTGTAGAACAATTATTTTAAAAAATCAAGTTAGCTAGTTATGGGACCAATTTTCCTACATTATTGTGACTCTAAATGTCTTAACATGAAAAATTGAGATGACTAGCCTAGGGAAAACAAAAAATCTCAGGGATCAATCCTGGAAGATTGTGAACAAGAACAATAAAACAACCAGAGGGAACCTTTGAACGTAAAATGTTCCTTAAACAAGCAAAAAATATCCTAGTGCAGAATTTAAAGAATAGAAGTAATAGAGAAAGGAAATTAGGGTTACTCACCTGAACTTCAGAAAAGAGAAGGCTACTGCTGAGAGAAAAGAGAGTCCTTGCTAGAGGAAAGAGCCCTTGTAGTAGTGGAGGTGTAGAGAGAGAATTTAGACTAGCCCATGTCAAGAAGATTACAGAAATCTACCTCCATCAATTGAGCCACATGGTGCCATTTTGGAGTTTAGGTTGTAATTAGAGTGAGCTTTGAAACTTTCTGGCGCCTTTTTTTCACAAATTCAGCCAAAAACTGATCCTGAATTCCAGGGCCCTTTTTCACTAGCTTCCCAATTGCATTTCTTTTCATCATAATACTGTATGCCAAACAAGGAAAAGAAAACTTTCAGCTCCCCTTTCCTTCCATCACACCAAATGAAGCCTATTATTCTCTCTGAGTTTGTACATATATAGAATGTTGAATTTGTATGGAAAATGTATTGATACCCAGGGAAGAGGGGTGATCCCCTGGCGCAAAAATTTAAAAGATCTTTCTTATTCATATTTTCCATTATTCATTGTAAATGAGCCTCAATCATATAGATTCACTATTGACTCGGCTATCCCATTTTTTTTTTTGTTGTTTAAAATGTTGTCTCTATATGCTATTGTACCCCTTTGGATAACTTCCTATATCTGACTCTTTTATTACCTTGCTTTTCTTCTGAAGGTTGTGATACTTGTTTTTCTACATACAAGTACTGGAGTTGAATGAAAACTTCAAGCTTGTAAGAGCCAAATCTACAGTTTGTAGTGCTGCAAATTGTTAATTGACGGCAGTTTTGTAGTTGTACTGCAAATAGTTTCATTTGAATACTTTTTCCTCAAATTCCTAGAGACTTATATATTAGAAAGTTGGACTATGTGAAAACTAGCGTATACAATGATTTTTTTTTAGTAGGGCAAAAGGAGAGAGGGGGGGTGGGGGGGGGTTGACTAATATGTGGCAACTCCGGCATAACCATAAGGGTCCTCTTATTATGAAATGTCTAATTTGAGTCATAGCTATTAACTCAAAAGGATAACCCATCACCATAGCACCGTTAAAGTCAAACAATAAACTACATTACCCCTATGGATCGAACCATGCTTGATAATCACATAAGAATCAGGGATGACCATAAACAGGTACGGTTTACCTCATATCACCAGCTCGGGTGGTATAAAGTGAAATTAACTTGACTATTTATAAGGCACATGCATGCTTTAGTGTCTGGATCCCCTCTAATTCGTTTTATTTGTTTTGAATTTATTTCAATGATAGATTACTTACCACGAATTTTAAGCGGAATGCATAATTTCAAGTGACCACGTACGCTGTAAATACACGGTTGGTGAAGCATCATTTGTGACACCCCATAATTCGGGTGTCTATAATTATCCATCGACCCGTGTAATACTGGTGAATATCGTGTAATTTGATACCACACCGTTATGTTCCATTTCTCGGGATCCATAACTTAACAAAATTTGGGCAGAGTCTCCTTTGTACGAGGAGCTCTACTCAAAGCGCAACCTGTATAATATTGACCACACCGGGTCTATCTATCCATTCACAATTGTATAGTCTCGAATACTACCATAATCATTATCAGTATATACATTTATTCGTAAAAGAATAAATGTTCAAAAAGAGTCTCATATACATACCAAATGTTTGTTACAAAAATTATACAAGGTCAAAAGTAAGTATAAACAAGGGACTACAATGTCAAAATAAAAGCCACAGACCGGCTCTGTCGTCAAAGCGGGTCTATGGCCTCGCCTTCGGTGGACGCCTGTGCGATACCTGAAAAATGTTCCTATAAAGGGTGAGTCAACGCACAATACGGTAACTCATATAGAGAATACCTCTCAGCCTAAATGCATATGGAATGTCACATGCAACAATCNGCCTGTGCGATACCTGAAAAATGTTCCCATAAAGGGTGAGCCAACGCTCAATAGGGTAACTCCTATAGAGAATACCTCTCAACCTAAATGCATATGGAATGTCACATGCAACAATCATTTGATACATTCATTCAAATATGTCTATTATGATTGAATGTTATAAATCATGTCATGCCATGAGATGAGATTCACGCAAGCAATACCAACCCCGAGCCCCATCCTGAGCTCCCATAACACATGCAATGTCATGCGTATGTATCCGAGCATTCCAAGCCCCCATCATTGGTGTTATGTACACTCAATGACTAATTAATTCATATTCTTGTGTCTTTGTGGAGAGGTGATTTATGGTATTACACCAATGGGACACCAACCATCAACGGATCTTCAGGACATCCCACCTGCGGCTCCGTTTCCGTCGTTACACTTTTCTGGAATTTCACCGCCGGAAAGTGTATAAACTAAGTAAGCGGGTCTTGCACCCGAGGGAGAATCTAGCCCTTCTTGTTGTCCCCAACACATTTATCCATTTAATTTTCCGTGCGACTCAACCGAACCTTGGTGCGATTTTTTCAAATTCACGTTCAACCACCTATGTGATNAACAATTAATTATTATTTTATCCCTTTTATTAGGATTTTTAATAATAATAATAATAATAATTTTTTTTTTTCGGATTTTACATCATTGAGAGAAATTGATAGAAAATATGTTTGGAGAATTGTGTATCTGTTACGCTATATTCCTTTTGTGATTTGCTCTTCAACTTGATAAGTATTTGTTTAATAAGCGTTGGGAGTCCAAATCAAAGCAACTTTTGACGATATTTGCCCAGCTTTCACTGGTTTAGAGTCTCTTACATTACTTTTAGAGGTTTTGGATTCCAACACCATAATGCCAATGACACGAGCCTTATTTACGAAGCAAAACGACTTCGTCTTGCTTGTTTCGAGTGAAGCTTTTAGNATCTGCCATTAAAATATAAAGTAATACTAACATACAATTAACATGCTTTAAACTACTAACATTAACTTACACCAAGTTAATCAAAATAGAATTTTATTAATTACAAGATTAATTATAAATTTTATATTTGACCCACTAGTCACACTAGTCAAGACCTAACATGTGATATACACTCATAATCTATTCATTCCATATGTCATATTTTAAGTTGAAATTAAATCTAAATAGGGGAAACCCTACCTCTCGTAGCGTGAGACCACTTACTAGAACGCCAAGGAAGCCCAAATTTAGCTTCCTAAGTTTTAAGTCTAGATTAACGGCTTTGATATTCCTTTGGAGAAAAATACGATATTTGGTGTGGTTGCGTAGCTCTCGCTGAATAGAGCAACTTTAGTTATTGACCTGAAGCGATTAAACAGTTAAATTTTCATAAATCTGAGAAAGAAGAAAAGAAAAAAAAATAAAAAACTCATTTTTTTTTTCTCACTCTCTCTGTCTCGCCGGTTGGAGAAGACATAAAAAGTAAGACTTTGTCTTCCACTTTTATATATATATATATATATATATATATATATATATAGTATAAATTTATTATTATTATTATTATTTTTAAATTTACATTTTTGACCCATAATTT